>JAVJIF010011395.1:0-123798 GCA_038442645.1 Agave tequilana
CTGTGTCTGCCAAACGTGCACAGATCTGTGCACGTCGGTCGACCGACACGGTCGACCGACTTCATCCCAAGTCGACTTGGTCAGTGAGTAGTCAACTGGTTGAAGCCTGGAACAGAACTCTGGTCAGAAAAACAGTTTAAAAATATTTTGAAAAATCTTTTAAGTCTTCTAAAAATCCACAAAACTTGTTTAACATTTTATATTGAAACACAAACAAGTGATAAAAATTTCAAGACATATAACAATCATATCAATTCATTTTTGAGTCTTGCAAATTTTATCAAAACCAACACTTGTATTTTTATCAAACTTAGATTTTTTCAAAACATGAATAGGATAGTCAAAATAAGTTTGTATAAGAAGTTAAGCATGTATGTATATCTAGAACATATCTAATATACATAAGAACTATTTAAACTTATTTTGATCTACTATTCATGAAAACCAAAAACCAAACATAAAACGTGTGTGTTTGTGCACTTGAGCATATCAACTATACTAAGCTTTACAAATGGATCTAAAACACACTATCTAAACACTAGGATACCTAAGTCTTCTTGACGATCTCCATCTTCAAGTAGACTCGATCCAAAAACTCCATCCATGGGCTAGGCAAGGTGTGATCTTGAAGCTTGAGCCCTGGAATCACCATGAAAAGCTTCTAAACACCTTTGTTGAAGCTAATCACCAACTAATATCTTGCTAATGATCTGAACTTAAAATCACAAGAATATTAGTAAACATAACTACATGAGTTAATCATCATCAAAACTAGGGAGGAAGGCCTCTGGGCCAACACAATCCGTTGAAAACCTCAGGAGATAAAACTCCCCTTCTAGGGAAAACCTAGAGGTTTAATGGCTTATTGCACATGCTCAGTGCAATCGTGTTACCTGCGAAAGTGGTGCAATAATTTTCTTAGTTTTTTGTTTTGCTTGAGATGAGCAATGATAAGTGTGGGGGTATAATTAGTCTCTAAAACTGTATATTTCATACCACATCTTCACATTTATTTAATATTAAATTCTGCTAATAAGATCTCTTTTGTATTTTTCTAGGTCCATGGTGTGCAATGAAGAAGAAGACCCTAAATCACTATTTAATGGGTGATTAAAGGCCTATAATATAGTCATTGACCTTGAAGAACAGTTACATCAAAACCAGTGGCCCAAAACCAGAAACCGGGACCTGCAGCCGGCAGGGGTGTAATCCCCTGCTCCCTGATGTACGTATCACAGTATCGGTACGCGATACGATGTATAATATTGATTTGACCTTTCTAATAGTTAAATTGAGACAATTTTAGTTTCAAATATATTTTCTAATATTCTAGATTTTCAGGATTTTCTGGAATTTTCTGGATTATTTTGGAAAATCTCCGTAGTCGGTGTCGACCGATACCGATAATCGGCTTTACGATTTTTATTTCACAAATGGAGTTGTATTTTGAGAATCCTCTTTCACTATGTGTCTTAGAATCGTATTATCTACATTTGGCTATTTTTGGGGATTTTTCTGAAATTATCAAAAATCCGGCCAAACGGTGTCGCCTAGTATCGGCGACAGCTTTCAGGATTTTTAATTTACAAACCAGATAGAATTTCTTCAAATCATTTTCATATTACGTCTCAAGATAATATTCTCTATTTTCTGTAATTTTTGGGCACCGTTCAGAGCTAGTCAAATTTTGGGCCGAATTAAATAATATTATTTTACTATTTTAAATCTTTTATTTTCCTTTCTTTTTCTCTTCCCTTCTTTCTTTTTTGGAAGCCTCTCCCACCGCCTCTCCACCCCTGTTTCCCCCTCTCCTCTTTCTAAATCTCTCTCCCTCTCTCTTAATTACAATTTCCCCTCTCTTCCCTAACTCTCTCTCTCTCTAACACTCTCTCTAACCTCTCTCTCTTTGCAACCCAACAGGGGGGGCTGACCATGCCTGTGGCCCGGCTGCCCTCAGCCGGCGCCTCCCCTCCGGCCACCGCGCCGCCGGCCAGGCCGCCACCTTCCTCCCCTTCTTCTTTCTCTTCTTTTTCTTCTTCTTTTCTTTCCTTTTCTCTTCTCTGTTTCTTCCCCTCTCCTCTTCCTCTCTCTCTCCCTTTTCCCTCTCTCTCTCTCCCCCCCTCACTCTCTCTCACTTGGCCGGGCTGAACCGCCGCCGGCAGGCCGCCAGCGCCGCCGGCCAGCTGGGCTAGCCGGCGGCCGCGCAGGGGCAGCAGCAGCAAGCTGCTGCTGCTGCTATGGGTTTCTTGATTGGGTTTGGGTAGCATCCAAACCCAATAAGCTTATTAGGTCAATAGTAAACCCAATAAATCCCCAAACCCGTTAACCCGTTTTCCTTAAGTCAAATGGGTTTGGGTCTTGGATGACACCCGACCCGGTATGAGCCCAAACCCGCATCTAAACCCAATAAGGTGAAGTTGCAGAAAACCCCCTCATTCTTTTTAGTAATTGTATTTGAATTATTTTTTATTTACATATTTAACCCGTTTCTATTACTTTTAGTATTCGGGCGATATCTGGAGCATCGGACTCCGATTTGGACGATTCTGGATCCGTTGCGATCGTGGAAAGAGAGCTACCTTCTCATGGCTAGTTTGTGAGTGTTTTCATTTTATAAATTATATTTATTCATAGTAGATTGAGTGATTGCTATCGTTCATAAATTGTATTACATTTATTCATAGTAGATTGAGTGATTGTTTTCGTTCATAAATTGTAAATATGGATAAATCACGATACATGGTACTGAATCGATACTTCATGATAGAGACGGCTATAACATATACGTAAGAGATGAGTGTATCTATTTCCGTGGTGTAGTTACATTTCTCACATCACTTGCCATTGTGACTTCGTTAATGCTACGTGTATACTATCACTATGACACAGTCACCATACAGACCCACCATTACACTCAACCAGTGATCTCATGTCAACCTCTGATACACTCCACAGGATACTGTCATTTCATATTCATGACCTCTGTTCCATGGATATGCGATTGATATGTCATGTGCTAGGATCACCGTCCCATAGACAGTCTAAGGCACTGAACGCACTAGACACTAACACTGTTATTGCCTGTGCTGAAATCACTGATATACGGATACATTGACACTACTATTGCGTGTTATGGAGATACTGCTACACGGATACCTTGTACACTAGTAGTGGGACACGGTTACACCAATCCACTGGCTACCCACATTTCATACATTGATATCATTGTTACATGGATACTCGGTACTCAGTTATGCCATGTTTACACATCACGGCTCCACTTGACACTAGTATTGCATGTTCATTAAGCACTGTGATATATATTCACCAGTATACATGCATGGCTTGTATTTATATTCTTGTCATATAGATCACCGTACATATTCCATGCATTATTGTTCCTTGTTATCCTCGTATTCTCGTTATATGATTGTTGCCCGTCACTGATATTGTTATTCCTGTTACTGGACATGCGTGCTGTTGATATGCGATGTGTGGAACTAAGTGCCACGTGGATCTAAGCCACGAGGGCCACCTCTAGAATCCCACATCTATTGTTCTCGTTTCCCGTTATATTATTCCCGTTTCCCGTTCTATTGTTATATGCTATCAACAGAGCTCAGGTCCTGTTATCATGTTACCCGTATCATGTACTGTAATTATTCTTGTTACATTGTATACTTGACATATCAGAGCATAAAGCTAACTTGGGTATGGGGGAGACTTGACGGTTGATTAGATCTTATCGGGAGATGTACTGGATCTATATTGTTCTCCCACTGCAGGGGATGGTAGTGATACCTACCGATTGTATAGCTCCATGAGCTCCCGTTACTTGATTCATGCTCCCCTCTTAGCGGAGGGCCCTGGTCTCAGCAGCCAGGGGTTTGTTTAAGGCCGTGATCTCGGGTATGCACGGGATACACCTTCCCGATAAGAGCTCCTCGACCATGGGTTTTCAATTAATATAATAAAACAGTATACACAATAGTGACGTCGGGAACACTTGTTATTTGGTCACTCTCTCGTTTGGATAATGGTACCCGTAGGCCATGTCCGGATGGGTTCGACTGGAGTGCGGGCTCCAGTATGAACTGCCAGTGGTATGGGACACTAGAAGATATTGATTATAATACTAGGTGGGTACTGATTGCTACTATTGTCTAAATATCATGACTTGCCTGATACATGTATCCTTATTGTAGTTGTACTTGTTCTTGTTCCTGATTATTTATCCGCTATCATGTTACCTGTATTATTTGTTACTCTACCTGGTACATGTTACACTTTCTGTGGTGGCATACTATTCATGTATATGTATACTCTGCATTGCATATATTCTGTTTTCTGTATACCTTGCAGACATCACTACTGTCTATGCACCACAACGTATGATGGTTATATTGCATATGCCCACTAGCATGTTCATTTCTATCACGTCACCACTAGACAAATATATTATTATATCAAATTGGATACTACTATTATAGACATGAACCGATGATAATATGCTAGGTAGTGATGGTATTAAAAGATGACAGGTTTATATATTTCTTCTGCTTAGTATATGCTTATTATATAGTATCACTAGTACAACATCATGTATTCTATATTATGATCGTGCTTTTATTACTATTATATATATTACTACCTCCTTCATTTTACCACTCACTAGGTCGCTTTCTGACGACCCCGGGTTTGCGTGCCCAGGTTGGAGATCCGAGTTATCATATTGTCAGATAGTCCATTGGATTCACATAGAAGACTTTACCATCGGGAATCCTTCATAAGTATCTTTGTGCTTTGTTCTTGTTATCTTAATGATCCCTATTTTTATATCTGTTATGATCACTAACCCCTTTCTGCAGATATTCTTATACTTATTTCCTGCTGGAACCCTAATAAATATGGAGGTGATTCTTGTACTGAGGCTTAGCGTACGTACATGAGGGTTTTCCGCCCTGTGTATGTGCGTTGCCATAACATCCCGTACCTGCGGGATAGGGGCGTTACAAGGGGACAGACGCGACAACGCGCGGCAGGCGGCGCCGCACGCGCTGCTCTAGAAGAGCCGCGAAAATATGGCTATGGCCGCGTTTTACGGACATACGGGCGCGACCGCTCCCGTACTTTGGACCAGGGTTGTCCCCTGGCCCCGTGTCTCCTAGTGCCTATAAAACCCCCTGGGTTCTTCAGATGGGGAATACAATGAGTTAGTGTAGTTTTCCTTCCATGTTATAGTTTAAGGTAGTTTAATTTAGGTTAGTTCTTCTTCTTCCTTTATATTTTCTATTTCTTGTAGATCTTGTAATAGGAGAGAGAGTAGTATATAGCTGGAAAGTAATAGTTCTTGTAATAGAAGGTGACAATCTACGAAAGGTTCTCTCTTTACCTCTCTTTATTTTCTTCTCTCTAACTTCTTTTACATGTTTAGCTAATTTTCTCTCATGACAACTAACTACTAACCACTAACTTGCTAACTTCTTACTTGATAATCCATATGAATGTAATAGCCTCTACTTGGCCTTACTCTTGCAAGAGCCATTGATGGCTCATGATGATAGATTCTAACACTCTAACATCCAACTCTCTAACAGGCTAACATTACTTTATTCCACTTACTCTTGTTTAGTTTTGATGGTTTAAGTGTAACTTGCACTTGTTTGTTGAGTTTGGATGTGATGAGTTGACATATGGGTCATGCTTTGAAATGCTCTGAACCAAGGACTAGTGATGGCAATTGATACATGTGAGGCAACTATCACTAAGAGGTTAGCTTGGTTAGTAGAGACATTAGTAGTTAGTAGCCATGGGTTTTCTTTCTTTTTCACTTTGTTTTAAAATACTATCCAAAAAATCACAAATATATTCTTTTTATGTTTCCCACTTCTTTGTGTTTCACCGTACTTCTCTTTTCATTCTTATTTTCTTTTCTTTTTATTCTTTAAAACATTGAAGAACTTTTAACATACACGTGAATATACCGTGAAAGCTTCTATAGCCTCCCATTCTTATGGATTCGACTTGTTTTAGCCTCTATGCTATAACGAAATTATCGAGGAAGTTAAAGCACACACACTTTAACTCTTGATTTCAAAACATACACTTTTGTGCGCGATTTCTCCCGATCAAGCCTCGCATTAAGCTAAGTTGAAATGCGACTCTCGTGAAACGTGGAGGTCATGTTAGACGCTTCTAAATGCGAGCTTCATTTGCTTGCAATGCGAAGGTCGTATTGGATCATTTTGGATGTGGATGTCATCTGAAACACGGGTCTTCTTAGTGCCACGCATCAGCTCTATTTGAGTTTGAGATATGCGTCGCATATCTTGGTCGATAGGAGGTCTATAAATGATCTGGGTCTTTCAACAGTCAATACACTTGACTGTTCATCTTCAATCTGATCTCGTTTGAGGTTTTTCAGAGCTTTTAAACTTTTCATAGAACCCAAAATCCTCGAGCTTTTCCTCCATCTTCTTGGAAGATCCTCGCCGTGGACATAGCCCAAAAAGGCAAGCAGACCACTGCTTCTTCAAGCATCGCCACTGTGCTGACCACTATAGATTATTCTCCTCGTCAGGAGGCTCCCATTTCTAGTACGTAGAAATGGCTTTCGCTGTTGTTGGGAATACGAAGAGCTTCATCTCTTGAAGTTCAAAAACTTCTTTTGAAATTACTTGTCAGAGGTGTGATATTAACATGACAGGAATTTATTTTGCGTGCTAGAGGTATGATATTAACTTAGCACTTGAGAGGTGTAATATTAACTAAAGATTCTTTTCCTGCTGAGAAAATTGAAATGACTACCGTTAGAGATGTAATATTAAATAATGATAGATGCCAGAAGTGTGATATTAACTTAGCATTTGAAGAGGTATAGTATTAACCATAGGACCCATTTTTCGCTTGGAAAATCAGAAAGGTTCACTGTCATAGGTATAATGTTAACTTGATAGTGAGATGAGTGCTAGAAGTGACGATTAACATAGCAATCCAAAGTTAGACATTTCCACTAGGGAACTTGAGAGGTTACTATTAGAGGTGTGATGTTAACTTGACAGGGGTTGAATCTGTGATTTGAACGAACTTTGTGAACTTTCTATTCTATTGATGAAAATAATAAGTGGAGTTTAATTCACTGGGGATCTATGAAGATTCTTATTGTCAGAAGTATAATGTTAACGTGACGGGTTTGAATTTATTGTTTGAGAATTCTGCATCTAATCACTATTGCTAATCACTATTGCTATTTCATTTGGTTTGAGAATTCCTGCATCGTACTACTACTGTATGTAGATAAGATGCTTGTTGTTGGATCAAGCATGAAGAAGATTGTGAATCTCAAAGCCAAGTTGGCGAAAGAATTGTTAATGAAGAACTTGAGTTCAGCGAAGAAAATTCTTAGAATGAGGATCAACAGAGAGAGAACGTCCCTCTCGGAGGTCACTTCAAGCTCTCAAAGGCATAGGCTCCGACAACAGAAGATGAGAAGGCTCTCATGTCGGAGGTGCCATATGTATCAAATGTGGGCAACTTAATGTATACTATGGTTTGCACGAGGCCAGACATTGTTCAAGCAATGGGCATTGTCAGCAAGTATATGAGCAATCCCGGAAGAAGCATCGGAGAGTAGTAAAATGGATCTCGAGATATCAAAAGGGAGTTCAGATATGACATTGTGCTATGATAGCACGGACGTTCATCTGCACGGATATGTAGACTCTAACTTTGCGGGTGACATAGATAGTCAGAATGGTACCACTGGTTATGTTTTTACTTTGAGAAGTGGAGTAGTGAGCTGGGTGTCGAGATTGCAAAAGGTAATCGCCTTGTCTACGACGAAGCCAAATATGTTGCAGCGACAGAAGCTTATAAGGAGTTGATATGACTGAAGGATTTTATGGAAGAGCTTGGTAAGGAGCAGGTGACTCTATCATTGTACAGTAATAGCCAAAGTGCTATAGATCTTGCCAACAATTCAGTCTATCATGACAGACCATGACAGAACCAAGAACATTGATGTGCGATACCACTTCATTCGCATTCTTTTGAGGGACACTGTGTTATAACTGGTGAAGATACACACGAGTCGGAATCCTGCAGATATGATGACTAAGGTGGTCACGATGGAGAAGCTGAAGACCTGCTCAGCCTCTGTGAGTCTTCTAGGGTGAAGATCCGGAGTTGAGTTGCAACAAATACCACTGAGTTGAGAGTCAGAATACAAGAGAGAGAATAGAGTATCACTGTTGTGACAATAATTAGTCTCTAAGTATGAGATTGTTAAGCTGTGGAGCTAAATTATTGCCTTGACAGAGTTAACAAAATGATCTCAGAGCAATGGTGAAACTTTTCAGGACATGACATTTGGGCTTGTTCGGAGTTTTAGGTTGATGGCAAGGACAAAGAAATAGTCTCTGGTGTGACGAAGTCTCCGGAGTGACAACCTCCGTAGAGATGGAGTCTCCAGAGTGAAAGATCACTCTGTACCACTTAATCAGAGGAGCACTCTGAAGCTACAGAGCAGAGTTACTCCTCAGAGGTGTGAAGAAGAAGCGGCCCAATCCAGTCTGAAAGCATCCAGCCTGAAAACGCCCCAGACCAACCTGGAAGCGGTTTAGTCTAGAAGCTTTTTTACCGGTGAAACTTGAGAAACACGTGAAGGGCAGTTTAGGAATCTCACAACTTGTAACCCTAGTTTATCCTATAAAAGGGGATGCGCCGTTATTTAGGATTAACTATGATGAAGTTTTAATCTATTTAGTATTATTGTACAAAGCGACTATAATGATTCACTTCTTCTTTCTTGTAATCTCTCTAATAATAGTGGATTTGTGTGCAGCTCCGTGATTTTTTCCGATTTAGATTTTTAATATAATTTCTGGTGTCTGTGATTGATCTGTGTTTTTACATCTTTTCTTCTTTCATGTTGTTGTCAATCCCAACAACCAAGAGGTACAAGGCGAGATTGGTATTGGGAATATGAAGATATATATGTGAATCTATGAATTGAATTACAGCGAGATCCGTTGATCGAATCATGATGGTTGGAGTGTGTTCTCCTTCCATTGGGGATGGACGTGGTATATTCACATGTTCAATTCCGACTTCGAATGAATGAGATATTCAAGTCTAAAGTTTGCCTAATTCAAAGCCAAAATGAGACTTAAGGTAGCTAAAAGCATTTAGTCCTACATTGGCCATGGGATGGAAGTTTGAAGTGTTTAAATAGAGAAAAATGGGAACAAAGGGTGTGCCCTTTGGGTACTTGGAGTTTTCGCGCGCGATTGGGAGGAAACCATGCCCGCAAGTGCGCACGCTCGCGCCGCCGCTGGCGGTAGCCGGCCGGCCCAGGACCGGGCTTGGGCTCAGGCTCGGGCTCAAGTTTGAACCAAATCTTACGGGTATGGGCGGTTGCTGCAGTTGCAACGAGCGGTTGCAACTGTTCGGTTAGATTCGGACCAAAATACCCCTCCCAGAGCGCTATAAATAGCGCTCCGCTTCGCTCAAACAAAACACACCAACTCACAGAGATCTTCTCTCTCTCTGTCTTGAAGTGGGAAATCTGCAACTCAGTTTTCGAGCAACTCAGTTTTCGAATCGACTTCTAAGAGATTCTAAAAAATGCTCAAACAAAACACACCAACTCACAATGATCTTCTCTCTCTCTCTGTCTTGAAGTGGGAAATCTGCAACTCAATTTTCGAAGCGACTTCTAAGAGATTCTGAAAAATTCGTTCTGAAAGAGGGCTCAGATATTCTTTCATAAAATTGTTGTCTGAATTTTGGGACTTCGAAAGAAGAATATTCTTCTACCTTCCTCCTTCCTCTACAGTGGGTGCTCCTCTAAAGTAAAGACAAACATTCTCCCTGAAGTTTGTCTTGGTCCTACTGCTTCAATAATCCTGTGAAGGTGCTTTGGTCTACATTTCAACCGTACGGTGATTTGGTAGTGCTATCCAAATACCGTGTGATTTGGTAGTGCTATCCAAATACCGTGAAGGAGTGTTGTATCTTGAGAGACCAACGTCCAATAACCCGTTAGCACCAGTACGGGGACGTAATTGTTTTAAGGAGATTCGCTTTAAGCGTACGTCACTCCAACTACTGTACAAGTGAATTAATTTCTTTATACAGGGTTATACTGATATTCAGGATATTGAGACTGACTTATACCAGTCTAATTGGTGTTTAACCAAGAAAGGTAACTGAAAGGTGGTTCTTTAATTAAGGAACGTTCTATTGAACGGAAAAACTCCCACCTGATATTAACCGACCTGGCCAATTAGATCGATAATATTTCAGTGATATTGATTAGTTATCAGATTGATCCTAGAAACCAACAATCTTAAGACAATTACATATTGAAGTTCTTACTTCTGTTCTACTTGAAATTACAGAAAATGTCTGAGACTAATTAAGATAGCTCAAGTAAGGCACCAAATATGCATCTATAAGCTTTGATGCCTACTCCACTTCCTAACCCGAAGCCGGAGAAGCCAAGAAAATTTGATGTCACAGAATTCAAGAGGTGGCAACAAAAGATACTCTTCTACTTGACCACTCTGCATTTGGCCAAATTCCTGCAAGAAGATCCACCAGAATCCGGAACTGAGCGGGACTCAGTCCTTGCAGTCGATGCATGGACTCAAGGTGACTTCCTTTGCCGTAACTATATTTTAAATGGACTGGATGACTTTCTTTACAATGTCTACAGTTCTATCACAACGGCAAAGAAGTTATGGGCCAATCTTGATAAGCAGTACAAGACTGAGGATGCTGGTACCAAGAAGTTCGTCGTAGGACGATTTTTAGAGTACAAGATGGTAGACAATAAGATTGTGATCAGTCAGGTGCAAGAGTTCCAACTTATCTTGCACGAGATAGAAGTCGAAGGTATGATTCTACCTGAAACCTTTCAAGTTGCTACTATCGTGGAGAAACTCCCACCTGCGAGGAGAGATTTTAAGAACTACTTGAAGCACAAGCGAAAGGAGCTGCAGTTGTAAGATCTCATTGTAAGGCTTCGAATTGAGGAGGACAACCGAAAGTCCGAGAAAAGGAGCAGTAAGAACTCCTATGAAGCCAAGGCCAATGTGATCGAAGACTCAAAGGGGAAAGCGTCTACTTTTAAAGGCTTAAAGCGGAAGAAGACTGCCCAAGGTACAAAGGCAAGGTCCAAGAAGGCAAGAACATGCGCTTCAAGGGAACCTGCTACATCTGCAACAAAGAAGGGCATAAGGCGAATGAATGTCGCAGCCGTCTCAAAAAGAAAAAGAAGAACCATCCACAAGTAAACTTGACCGACCATGCATCGTCAAGCTTTTCAGCTGTGGTGTCAGAAGTGAATCTGACAACCAACAATAAGGATTGGTGAGTAGACACTGGGGCTACTCGGCACATCTGCTCTAAGAAATTATTATTCTCTGAATATCAAAAACTAGAGCAAGATGAGCAACTATTCATGGGAAACTCAGCCGTCTCCAAGGTTGAAAGAAAAGACAAGGTCATCCTGAAGTGGACATCTGGGAAAGAGCTTACTCTGAACGATGTGCTACATGTTCCAGATATCCGCAAGAATCTGATCTTTGGATCAATACTTAGTAAGAAAGGATTTAGAATGATTTTTGAATCAGATAAATTTATACTTACTAAGGGTGGGATGTATGTGGGAAAGGGTTATCTTGTTGATAGACTTTTTAAAGTCAATGTTGCAGTGGTAGTTAAAAAGTCTGTGTATTTGTACCCGAAGCTTATAAATAAAGAAAAATCTTCTATTTATTTGCTTGAGTCTCCTACTTTATGGCATGCTAGATTAGGGCATATAAATTACAAGTCATTAAAAAACTTGTCTAATGTAGGATATATTCCTAGACTCAACTTGGAGGAAATTCGCAAGTGTGAGATTTGTGTTGAGGCCAAGTTAGCGAAAAATTCATTTCACTCAATTGATCGAAATACAGAACCTTCAGGGTTAATTCATAGCGATCTGTGTGACTTGAAGTTTATGCCAACTAGAGGCGGAGAAAAGTATTTTATTACTTTTATTGATTACTGTATAAGATACTGTTATGTGTATCTTTTAAATAGTAAGGATGAGGCAATGAATATGTTTATAACATATAAAGCCGAAGTTGAGAATCAACTCAACAAGAAAATCAAGATTCTAAAATCCGATAGAGGCGGAGAATATGAATCAAATGATTTTAGTGAGTTATGTGCTAAATTTGGTATAATGTATCAAACAACAGCACCATATACTCCTCAGCAAAATGGAATTGCTGAACGGAAGAACAAAACTTTAAAGGAGATGGTCAATTCCATACTCGTAAGTTCTAGAGCTCCGCAAAACTTGTGGAGGGAAGCTCTGTTAACTGCAAATTATATTCTAAACAGAATACCCCATAAGAAACTTGGTCTATACCATTTAAATTATGTCAAGAAAGGACACCTTCCTACTATTACCTCAAAATGTGGGGGTGCCTTGCAAAGGTGCTAGTACCATTATCTAAAAAGACTAAGTTGGGAGTAAGAACAATGGACTGCATATTCATAGGCTATGCCTTGAGTAGTAGTGCCTACAGATTTCTGATTCATAAATCAGAAATACCAGATATTCATGTAAACATGATTATCGAATCTAGAAATGCTGTGTTCTTTGAAGATATTTTTTCATATAAATGGGAAATAGATAAGACTTCTGGGAAAATAGCACATGAGATGGCATTCAGGGACGACAGCCCTGAGGAACCGATTGTTAATGCGAAAATTGAACCAAGAAGAAGTCAGAGATCTAGAATCTCAAAATCTTTTGGTCCAGATTTCATAGCATACGCTATTGAAAGTGAGCCTCAAACATTTAAGAGGTTATGTCTACCCCAGAAGCACAAATGTGAAAAGAAGCTATAAATAGCGAAATAGAATCCATACTAAGTAATCATATT
Source organism: Agave tequilana (assembly GCA_038442645.1). Lineage (NCBI taxonomy): Eukaryota > Viridiplantae > Streptophyta > Magnoliopsida > Asparagales > Asparagaceae > Agave > Agave tequilana. The sequence continues at coordinate 12,945 of JAVJIF010011395.1, forward strand.
TGAGAATTGGCAAACTTGCCTCCTGACAGTAAACCAATTGAGTGTAAGTAAATTTTCAAAAGAAAATTAAAACCCGATGGATCTATCGATAAGTACAAGGCTAGATTAGTGGCCAAGGGTTATCGACAAAAGGAAGGACTTGACTACTTCGATACTTATTCACCAGTAACAAGAATAACCTCCATTCGGATGTTGATTGTAATTGTAATATTGCATAACTTAGATATCTATCAAATGGATGTCAAGACTGCATTGTTAAATGGTGAATTAAATGAAGAAATATATATAGAGCAACCTGAAGGATTTATAGTCAAGGGCCAAGAACACAAAGTGTATAAATTAGTAAAATCCTTACACGGTTTAAAGCAGGCTCCAAAACAATGGCTTGATAAATTTGATAGTGACATGATTAAAGATGGATTCACTATCAATGAATGCGATAAGTGTGTTTGTAACACCCCGCTCCCAGAATACGTACTTAGTTGCGTATTCAGATTTTTCGATCGTATTTTTCGATTTACTTCTTGTATTTGTTTTGTATTATGAATTATTTATATGAACGTTTTGTCTTGGATTTGGATTCGTGGACTCGGAGTCAGCCCTAATCTGAACCGAGGGCCCGATCCTAGGGTATTACTCGATTTGGTCATTCTGGTATTCTGATTTAATCGATTTCAGTTTTGAACATCGTTTTCCAATATTTTAGGTTTTCTATGATTTTCTGGAATTTTCCTGAATTAAATTGGAAATCTTCAAAACCGGTGTCGACCAGTGCCGCTGACCGATTCCCAGATTTTTAACTTGCAAATGGATTGGAATTTCAAGGAGTGTCATTTTACACTATTTCTTAAAATCACATTTCCCATCTAAATACTTTTTCTGAGGATTTTATGAATTTATGAAAATTCCACCGGATTTGGTATCGGCCAGTATCGCTGGTTGATTCCAGGATTTTTAGTTTACAATCGGGCTTGAATTTCTGAATTCCGCTTTCACTTTACTTCTTAAAATCATACTTTATTCTTTAATACATTTTCTGGGATTTTTCGGAATTTATCAAAATCCGGCCGACCCGGTGTAGACCGGTATCGGCGGTGGACTTCCGGATTTTTAATTTGAAAACGGGATTTTATTTCTGAAAACTGATTTCATATTATTCTTCAGGATGACGTTTTCTACCTCTGGGTATTTTTGGGGATTTTTCTGGAACAGTCGATATTTCGCGACCATATTATAATATTATTATTTTTCCAATCTTTCTTTTCTTCCTTTCCTTCCTTTCTTTTCTCCCACCAACCGCAGCCCACTCCCCCACGTGGGCGACACCACACCCCATTTAATTCTCTCCCATCACCATCCCTATCACTCTCTCTCCTTTTCTTTTTCTTTTTCTTTTTCTTTCTTTCTCTTTCCTTTCCCTCCATTTCTTTTCTCTTCTCTTCTTCTTCTTCTTCTTCATCTGGTGACCAACACCCCAACCAACCAACTCCGGCCACCTCGTCGCCGGCGAGGAGAACCCCCACCTCCGGCCACCTCCATATCCTCTCTCTTTTTCTTTTCTTTTCTTTTTCTCTCCTTTTCCTTTCTTTTCCTTTTCTTTCCCTTTTCTCTTCCTCCTCTTTGATCCGGCCACGACCTGATCGCCGCCGATCTCCCTCCTCCGGCACACCCTCTGGCGGGGACTGACCACCGCCGGCGCGATGCCGGCGGCCTGGGCGTGGCCAGGGGGCCTCCTGGCCCCCTGTGCGCGGGAGTGGAGGGGGCAGCAGCCCCCTCCCTTCACCTCTTTTGGGGTGGCTGCAGGCCACCCCTGGCCTGCGCCGGCGGCAAAGGCCGGCGCAGCCTCTCTCCCCTCCGCCCTCTGGCCGCCCTGAGGCGGCCAGAGCCCGGCCCGGCCAGGGCAACAGGCCCTGGCCGGGGCTTTGTTGGAGGGAGGGGGCTGCCCCCCTCCCTGTTTTCTCCCCTGGGGTGGCCACCGGCCACCCCAGCTCTGGCGCCGCCGGCGATCCGCCGGCGGCCGGTGACCATCTCCGGCCAGGGGGCTTCGAGCCCCCTGTGCGAGTTGGAGGGGGGTTGCTGCCCCCTGTCCCTTTACTCTCTCTCTCTCTCTCCTGTATCTCACACAGACACTCTCTCTCTCTCTCTCTCCTGCCTTCATCTCTCTCTCTCTCTCCTGCCTTCATCTCTCTCTCTCTCTCTTGGACCTCTCACTCTCTCCTGGGTCTCTCTCTCTTCCTGGTTCCTCTTCCTGTTCGTCTTCTCCATTTGGAAAATGACTCTTATCAGGGCCGGCCACTCCTTTTGGATTGGGGCCTAGCTCTTCTTCGTCGGCAACGTCTCCGATGGTTATTCTGGTATCGTTTACGATTATTTCGGTAATCATTTCGGACAATATCAACGGTGATCATTCCGGTAATCGTTCACGATTATTCCGGTGATCATTCCGGCTCCGGTGATTATTCCGGTAATCGTTCACGATTATTCCGGTAATCACTTCGGTGACAATTGCAACGACACCACCACCAAAGAGATCACCTTTTCCCTGTCTCTCTCTTCCTATCTGTTGATTGTTAGACGCGGATCTCACTCCCGCGTCCAGGCAATTCCTTACGCGAGTCTTCGCGTTCTTGGTATCTGTTTAACGCGATCTACGCGTTCTTGTATCGGCGCAACGCGGAGCTCATGTCCGCGTCTGTGTTCTATTCATTCTGACGTGACGCGGAGTCCAGACTCGCGTCTGCGTTCCTCTCCTGTTAACACGACGCGGAGATAATACCCGCGTCTGTGTTCTCCCCGTTCTAACGCGACGCGGACCAACGACCGCGTCTGCGTTCTCCTCGCGTCCTGATTTAAACGCGGATCTCGAACCCCGCGTTTGTGGCTCCTACGCAACGCGACTCCCGCGTCTGTGATTCCTGCGTTTGCTAATCCCGCGACGCGACTCCTGCGTCTGCGACCCCCGCGTCTCACTCTCATAAGCCCGCGTCTCCCTGTGCCCCTTTCTCTCTCTAGGTTTCTCTCTCTAACTCTTTCTCTCTCCTCTTCACTTTCTCTCTTCATAATTATATATTATTTTGTGGCGCGTGCGCGAGTTCCATGGATTCAGAGTTTTCGGCTTTCCGGTGATTTAGGCGAGTGTTCTCGCTCTCGCCTCCATTTGGGTTTCCCCGCTTCGTCGGGTCGACATGTATTTTATTCCATATTTACATGTATTTTGTATTGGGCTGAGTCCCTGCATCTGTGTATGGCCGAGTGCCAATATCTGGACATGTATTGCTCTGTGACGAATGCTTGTACTAGGGTAGTTTCATTCTTGTACATATACTATGCCTGTGTTGTATTCTACTGCTTCATACCACGCATGGCCGACCCTTCAGCCTCCGGTCACTCACTATCTCGAAAGAGACGTGATTAGGACCGTCAGGTTTCTCTGGACCCTTCAGCCTCCGGTCACTCACTATCTCAAAAGGACGTGATTGGGACCGTCAGGTTTCTCAGCTCCGTCTGGTGAGCATACTTAGCGCTCAGTGCTTTATTCACTAAATTCGTTTGGGCGAGTTGCTGCCGGATTTTCTACTCGTATCCTAGACCGAGTATCCCAGTAACCTCGTAGAGCGCATTAGTGTCTAAACTCTGTTCGCTGCCTGTGCCTCCAGCTTGTTCAGCTCCGCCTGGTTATCATGATCAGCGTTCAGCACTTTACCACTAGATTCGTCTAGGCGAGTTGCTGCCGGATTTACCGCTCGCACTTCAGCCGAGTCGTCCCGGTAACCTCGCCAGACGCTCCAGTGTTAAATACTGTTTGCTGTCTATACTTCCAGCTTGCTCAGCTCCGCTTGATTGTGCTCAGCTACTATTCTATCACATGCCATATATTTACCTGATATCTTAACACTTACCGTGCCATTACTTCATACCTGTCATTTACATGTTGCTATTTAACACATGTATATCACCTGACAACTGATTTGTTATCACCTAACATCGGACATGCTTTTGCTTTGGCAAGACCCCCTTGTTATGACTTGCCACCGGACTAATATCAATCTCTTGACATGACTGGTTACCTGTCTAATATCTCCATCTTGTCATGCTATCACGTGACACCCGGAATGATATACTTAACTCTCATGATTATCACGATAACGGGAATGATGACCTGACATCTTGATAGTACAAACTGTACTCCTGTTACACATGTGATACATTATAGTACGTACAGTACTCCTGATATTCCTGACTTGCTCTTGCTCATTCCCGAATCTGATAATCATCTAATAATTCATAAAAGGAACAACTTGCATCGGGTCGGGGGAAACTTGCGGCTATCAATATGTGTTCGTGTTTACAGTGGTATTAGGCATGTTGTGCAACTAAAACTTCCGGTCTGACCTGTGGGCCTCCAGGCGACCGAGGGGAGTGCTGGCTCCCTCCTTCCTGGTACCATCATGATAAGGGCATACATAAGTCCCTCCTGTTAGCCTTGCGGCAGGTTCCGTCACCAAGCAACGGAACAATCCTGAGCCGTGGTCCGGGTATGTACGGGACCCACTGTAAACATAGTTCGTTGATACCCCCGCTGGTTTCCAATAACAATCTTGCTTTACTCGGATATGGATCTATGTGTGCTGGGACGCTAGTTCACATAGCTAGATATCAGGGTAAGACGAGTAATAATAAAGTGTCAAGATAATAACCTGCTCTTTAAGTTGTAAGTAGAGGTATGTGGAATGGGACGCATACTGAAGCCTGCAACTTAAACGGCTATGAATCTGTGATATGCCTTACCATATTTTGCTTGTCCTGGATTTTACATCGGATTTCCAGTTTTATGGTTATTATTATATTAGCTGCTCATGTTCTGCTTTATCCCTTGTATCCACCTGCCTCCTGTTCATTTTCTTATCATGCCCTGAGTACAGTCGGGTTGTATGTGCTTAGATTATGGTGACATGAGATAAAGGTATATAGATGAGGGTTTCCTTATTTGGATTATTCCTTCGACGTACTAGTCTTATGGAGCTGTGATCTGAAACCATACAATCAGATTTGCTCGTCCTCGGCTTTATTTGGTTTTATCGCTTTACATGTACTTATCCTTGTTCGCCACTTGGCTTTTGTATCACCACTCGCCTGGGGAGTTTCATCTGACTCCCCTGGATCCTCATGTCCAGGTCATGGAGCTTGGAGCGTGTGGATTCTTCCAGTTGCTGATCAGAGTGGCGCAGCTGAAGCATGGATCCCCAGCAGACCGTCTGGAGCTCTATCTTTCCAGGCCCCCCTGTGTGCCTCTCGAGTTTTCCTTTTGTAAGCTCGTGAGTGCCTTTTGTACTGTTCATTCTTGTACATCCTTGTAATCTCGCAATTGCGCACATCAGTGATGTAATATTCATGTAATATTGGATCACCTCTGGTGATAACTTTGTAATTGTACTCATATGTTGGAATGTATAATGCACCACTTGCTTCCGTACTCTGATTCTTGCCTGTACTGATGCTTAGCGTATATACGTGAGGGTATTTCGGACCTGCGTATATACGTTGCAGTGACGTCCCCGTACCCGCAGGATCGGGGCGTTACAGTGTTTACACTATAACAGTTAGAAATGCATGTATCATTGTTTGTCTTTATGTAGACGACATGTTGATACTTGGGACTAATATTGAAATTATTAAGTCCACTAAAAGAATGTTATCCAACAGTTTTGACATGAAGGATCTAGGGGTTGCTGATGCAATTTTAAGAATTAAAATCACCAGAACACCAGATGGAATCAGTCTATCTCAATCTCACTACGTGAATAGATGGTCGAAGATTTAAGGATCTTCGGATAAAGGAGAATACAAATCTTTTTCTTCCACACATCCACCTTCATAAGAATACAGGAACTGGAATACGCCAGTTGGAGTATTCTCAGATTATCGGAAGTCTAATGTATTTGATGCATTGCATTAAACCCGATATTGCTTACGCTGTAAGCAAGTTAAGCAGATACACTAGCAATCCTAGTGATCAACATTGGACTGCTCTACTACGAGTATTGGGTTACGTATCACATATCAAGAAATATGTCTTGAGATATGGACAGTATCCACCTGTACTTGAAGGATACAGTGATGCTAATTGGATTGCAGATTTTGAGGAATCAAAATCAACTAGCGGATACGTATTTACTCTAGGAGGAGCAGCGGTATCTTGAAAATCTTTCAAACAAACATGTATTGCCCGTTCCACTATGGAATCAGAATTCATAGCCTTAGGCCAGAGAAGAAGTAGAATGGCTTCGATAATTTTTGGAAGATATACCATTACGGCAAAAGCCAGTGCCCGCTATATGTATACACTGCGATAATCAAGCAGCTATATGTAGAGCACAAAATGTTATATACAACGGTAAGTCTAGACATATTCATCATAGGCATAATACTGTTAAGCAACTGCTCTCAAATGAAATTATCTCTATTGACTTTGTCTCGTCAAAAGATAATTTAGCGGATCCGCTTACTAAAGGTTTAAGTGGAGAGTGTATAAACTACGCATCGAGGGGAATGGGTCTAAAAGCCTAACCTTACCGAGTCAGCTTAATGAAAACCTCACTTAGCGACTGGAGATCCCACGGACTAAGTTCAAGAAGAAAAACTAGTTATGATTGACTCAGTAAGTAAGCACTTGGGAGATTGACTCCAATCCATTCCTAAGGTGCACATAAGTGCTTTCTACAAGTGGATTAAGGATAACCTTAACGCTTTTAATGATGCCTATATCTTGTTACTAAACAAGTGGAGTAGAGTAGACTACTCTTAATAGGACGATCACCTATGTGAGTATAGAGTTGGGTCGGCTCTTTGGAAATTTCTATGGAGGCTGTTATTCCCTAAAGATACTTTCTGAAACCAAGAATGTCCAGGGCCAAAATGGACACAACCGAGAACCAAAATTGATTTGGAAAGTTACTGTGTGAAGCTTATTGACTTGGCTTACACTAACAGCTAACAGTTCCAGACCTAGTTCACTGATTAGCCAGTAAGTCCGATAAAATCTTCGCTATGAAAGGTTCAAGACCTAGTTCACCTATCCTGATGCAGTTTCTTTTCTAAAGTATCTTTCACAATAGAGTCAGTCTCTTTGTGTGTCAATTCCTTGAATCTTCATTCATTGTAGGGATTGTTGGGAATATGAAGAATATATATGTGAATCTTTGAATTGAATTATGGCGAGATCTGTTGATCGAATCAATTGGATGATGGTTGGAGTGTATTCTCCTTCCATTGGGAATGAACGTGGTATATTCATATATTCAATTCCGACTTCGAATGAATGAGATATTCAAGTCTAAAGTTTGCCTAATTCAAAGCCAAAATGAGACAAAAGGTAGCTAAAAGTATTTAGTCCCACATTGACCATGGGATGAAAGTTTGAAGTGTTTAAATAGAGAAAAATGGGAGCAAAGGGTGTGCCTTTGGGTATTTGGAGTTTTCGCGCGCAGTTGGAAGGAAACCATGCCCGCACGTGCGCGTGCCGCCGCTGGCGGCGGTTACCGGTTGGCCGGCGCTGGTGCCGGGCCAGGCTCGGGCTCGAGTCTGGGTTCGGGTTCGGGTTCAGGTTCCCTACCCGGTCCGGTTCTTTTTGAACCGGGTCTCACGGGCATGGGTTACACGGAGCATACGCGCTCCGCTATCCGGATCCGAACCGTCCTGAGCAACGGCTGTTAGCCAACCGTTGCTGACAGTTACCCGGTATGGGTTACGTGGAGCATACCCGCTCTGCTATCTGAATCCGAACCGCCCCGTGCAACGGCTGTCAGCCAACCATTGCAGATAGTTAGGCGGTCGCTGCGGTTGAAACAAACTGTTGCAACGGTTCAGACCGAACTGTTGCAACGTTCAGTTGGATTCGGACCAAAATATCCCTCCCGGAGCGCTGTAAATAGCGCTCCCCTTCTCTCAAACAAAACACACCAACTCACAGAGATCTTCTCTCTCTGTGTGTCTTGAAGTAACTTCCGACGGAAAGTGAAAAATATGCAACTCAGTTTCCGAAGCGACTTCCAAGAGTTTCTGAAAAATTCGTTCTGAAAGAGGGCTCAAAAAATTCAACAGATTCTTTAATAGAATTGTTGTCTGAATTTGGGACTTTCAAAGAAGAATATCCTTCTACCTTCCCCTTCCTCTACAGTGGGTGCTCCTCCAAAGTAAAGACAAACATTCTCCCTGAAGTTTGTCTTGTTCCTACTGCTTCAATAATCCTATGAAGGTACTGGTTAACTACGGTTCGACCGTACAGTGATTTGGTAGTACTATCCAAATATCGTGAAGGAGTGTTGTATCTTGGGAGACCAGCGTCCAGTAACCCGTTAGCCCCGGTGCGGGGGACGTAATTGTCTTATGGAGATTCGCTTTAAGCGTATCTCACTCCAATTACTGTATAAGTGAATTAATTTCTTTATACAGGGGTTATACTGATATTCAGTATATTGAGACTGACTTATACCAGTCTAATTGGTGTTTAACTAAGGAAGGTAATTGAAAGGTGGTTCTTTAATTAAGGAACGTTCTATTGAACGGAAAACCTCCCACCTAATATTAACCGACCTGGCCAATTAGATCGGTAATATTTCAGTGATATTGATTAGTTTCAGATTGATCCTAGAAACCAACAATTGGTTGCGAAGAGATTTCTACAGCGAGAAGATATTGATTTTACCAAGATTTTCTCTCCTGTTGTGAAGTTAACCACTAGTAGATCTATTTTGAGAATTATGACAGTAGAGGATTTACATTTAGTGTAGCTGAAAAAACTACTTTTCAATGGTGATTTGGAAGAGAACATCTATATGATGCAGCCACAAGGAGATATCATGTCGGATAAGGAGTATTTAGTTTGAAGCTCAAGAAAAGCCTCTATGACTTGAAACAAGCTCCTAGGTAATGTTACTTAAGATTAGACAGATTTATGACTAGTAGTGGATACATGAGAGTGCAAGCTGATCGTTACTTCTATTTCAAATATTTGAGAATTCCTATATCACACCACTTTTGTATGTAAATGGCATGCTTATTGCTGGTTCAAGCATGCAGGAGATTGTAAATCTAAAAGCTCAGTTGCCAAAAAAATTCTCAATGAAAGACTTGAGTCCCGCAGAGAAGATACTTGGAATGAGGATCAACAAAGAGAGAGGAAGAAGACTGTTGAAGCTGTCACAAGTAGAGTACATTGAGAACATGCTGAGGAGATTTAATATGGTAGATGCTAAACTTGTATAAATTTAAGCTCTTGAAGGCACAAGAAACGAAGACTAAAGATGAGAAGGCTTTTATATCGAAGGTGCCGTATGCATTAGCTATGGGCAGCTTGATGTATGCTAAGCTCTATATAAGGCCAGACATTACTCAAGCAGTGAGAGTTATCAGCAGATACATAAGCAATCTCGAGCAGAAGCACTGGAGAGCAGTTAAGTGGATCTTGAGATATTTGAAAGGGAGTTCATATATGACTTTGTGCTATGAAGGCACAGACGCCCGTCTGCATGGATATGTTGATCCTGACTTTGCGGGTGATGTCTTTACGAGTTATGTCTCTACGCTGGGCAGTGGAGCAGTAAGTTGGGTATCGAGGCTGAAGATAGCTGTCTTGTCTACGATAGAGGCTGAATATGTTGTAGTGACATATGTTTGCAAGGAGTTGATGTGGCTAAAAGATTTTATGAAGGAGCTTGGCAAGGAGCAGGTGAGCCCTTCACTGCACAGTGATAGCCAGAGTGGTATAGATCTTGCTAATAATCAATAGTATAATGACCGAACTAAGCACATTGATATGCAGTGTCACTTCATTCACATACTTTTGAAAGATAATGTGTTGTCACTAAAAATGATACACACAAGTCAGAATCGTGCAGATATATTGACCAAGATGGTCATAGTGGAGAAGCTAAAACATGTTCAGCTCCTATAGGTCTTCAAGGCTGAGGATTCGGAGTTGAGTCACATCAAATTCACTATGAGTTAGAGAGATGGTGGAGTACGAGAGAAAGATAAAGTGCCCTTTCTGTGCCAATAATCAGTCTCCAAGTGGGAGATTGTTAAGTTGTGGAGGCTAATTATGCATTGACGATTGTTGCCTTTACACAGAGTCTTTACGTGAGTCGACCTGCGCGATCAGGTTGCCGTGGGGATTGAAAGGAGTCAGGGAGCCCCCTCTCAGAGGCGGAAGAGCAAAGCCCTCAGACCAAATTATTTTGAAAAGTCCTCCTTCCAGATCCCGAGCAAGTGCGAAGTACTTCGGTAAGGAGGTCGGGTGAGTTCGAAGTTTCAGGTTGAGGGTAAGGTCGGAGACTCGCTCCGGAGTAGCAACTTGGCATCATTTCTGAGGAGCACTCCGAAGCATCTACCCGGAGGAGCACCCTAAAGTGACAGTGTAGAGCAGCGTCTCGGAGATGCATAGCGGTGAAGCACTCTAAATTGGAAGCTTCAGCTTCGTAGCCTGTGAAACTCAGGAACACGCGTGAATGATAGTTTGGTGATTTCTCAATTTATAACCCTAGTTCTCTCTATAAAAAAAGATGTGTCATCATCAGGGTTAGAACGTAGAGCAAAAAGGTGTGTATGTTAGTGTAAATACAAAGCAGTTGTGAGGTTTCTCTCTTTTTCTCCTACAATCTCTTTGATAATATAGAAGATTTGTGTGCGGCTCCATGATTTTTTTTTTTCAATTGGGGTTTCGACCTAAAACTCTGATGTCTTTGATTGTGCGTTTAATCTGTGCTCTTTCTTCTTTTCCAATTCGTTCCTCCCAACAGGGAAAAGTTTTGATGATCCGGAGATCCATAACTTCTTTCCAGAGTGGGGAAGAATATTGATACTTAAGTACTCTAACGGTACTAGATGTAGGGGCTGTTTGTTTCGCCGTAAAAGGCGTAAAAGTCTGTAATTCGTAAATGATTTACAACCCAATTATAACTACGGCGCTTGTTTGGATCGTAATTTGTAAAAGACTTACGCAACTCAGCTATCACTCACTTGCAACCCAATGTGGTCATGCAAATTTGTATTATTTTTTATGTTAATATTAAATTTTTTTAATATTTAGCATTTTTAATATTTATTTGCAATATTAAAACTTTTTAAATCACCAAATAGTTAATCTTGTGGTCAACTTTTTCGCTTACGACTTACACATTACGACAACCAAACACCATAAAATGCAACACATTTTCCCACTTATAATTTTATATTACCAACCAAACACCGTAAAACTTATATGCATGTAACTCATTTACAACTGTAAAAGACTTTACCAATTACGACTTACGAATTACGGTCAACTATGACAACCAAACAGACCCGTAGATGGTTATTACTCTGGGATTGATGTTTTATTTACACCACTATCGCCGTCCATTTCATAGACTATGCCAGTCATGTGAACGACTTGGGGATTGAAGAGTTTCTCAGTTTCACGTCTGTAATGCAGAAACAAGGTGCATCTGGATATAAATTTCGGGTCTCTTTAGATCTTGCGGCAACCTCCCGTTGTTCTTAGTCGGCTATCCAGCGGTGGGTCATAAAAGTCGGTCAAGCAATCTGTGAAGGCTTCTCCTTTCAGATTTGCTGTCTTTAGTCGTCTCCATGTGGGGGTCTACGAAGAATTTCTTTCTGAAACATTGTTTTGTTACTTGATATGTTCTTGCATTGTGTTATTGTACTAATATTTTTCTTCTTGTCAAGCAGCTTCTTGCTATTCTCAGTTCCCTCTGTTATTTGAGCTCCAAGAATCCATAATAAAAGTTTTGGTGCTCGCCCTACGCTCTACTCTCTCATGTGGGCTGGCTTTTCCTTCCATTTCAACAAGACAAACTGCTTCTGAAGCGACGAAGAACAATGTAGATCAGCATACGATGAAATCAAAATATATGTTGGAGGAATACCTTTAAGTTGTGGACTGAATCCATGCTTTTGCTAATGTCATCATAGTTTGATATCAGTTGCTGACAAAATTTAAACATCTATACTGACACATGAATACATTACTTCTGTTACTTCTCGGTGGAAATTTGGGACTCAGAATTCGTGCATTTTAGATGTAAGGAATCAGATTATAAATTCTGTATATAACATGTATCTTGTTAAACTTGGTCATTAAGAAACAGATCCAACAATTTGCTAAAAAGAAAATAAAGCTTCTCCAGAAATTAGGGAAGTTCATCTTTCAGGAAGAAATAACCAAAATCTGTCAAGTTCCCTAGATCAGATATCAGCTTAAGCTGACTGTCAAAACATAAAAGAGGAGGAAGAGAGAGAAATCAAATTAATCTTTGTGACAATAAGAATAGCAACATGAGAATTAGAATTTTATGCGAAGGTTAGTATTTTCTCTCATTAATATGCGTTCCATTCACATTTTCGGTAACATTGTAAAGCCCAAACTAAAAAGTGGGTCTGGGTGTTAGAGAGCCCAGTGTAAGAAACATAAGGAAAGAAAAAGAAATTCTAAAAAAGTTATGGAAAGCTTTCAATGAATTTATCTGACCCAGGTTTTGATCCTAAGACCTATGGTATAGGCTCGCCATGCTTCTATTTCGCCACTCTAATTTATTGTTAAATATTAGGAATAGTTTTATTTATATTAATAAGTTTTTATCAAAAACTTGAAAATAGAGAAAAAGAAAAAAGGAAAAAACTGATTCATATTATAAAATTGGAGGAATGAGACAAACAATAAAACAATAAGTTTACACACAATGTCAGTGTAGAGGGAAATGGCTCTTCCTTATATTTTATTCAATCATCTAAACACATATTTATAAGTATGTATGAGAAGGAGATGAAAGAACATAAGTTACGAGCTCTTAATTATGGGCAAAGCAAAATGTAGGATTACATGATTAATGATAAGAGTTGCATGAAAGAGAGGGTTGCATAATTAATTATGAGAGATGTAGGGACATTCATATTTATCATTATTTGTAACACTCCACTTTGAATGCCCCTTATGAGAACGTGCCTAATTAAAATCTTACTAGTGAAAACCTTATGGAGAAAAACTAGTAAAGGAAAAACATTTTTAATTATATTGTTTGGCATGCCTCATTAAAACCTTGCTAGGAAATCTAGTGGAAAAAATTGTAAGTTCACCTAGAGGGGGGGAGGGGGGGGTGAATAGGTGATGGCTAATCTAATGGTCACTAAATGAACAAATAATGCAGAAGTAAAAACTATTATGACCTAAACTAAACTCTTACACTAAACACCACGTATAACACAAGAGTGTAGCCGAATTCCCCGTGAAGGGCTCTGGACTAACTCCTCTAGATTCTCCTAGATAAGGGTTGAGGTGCCGCGTTCGCTCTCTTGGTTAAATACAAGTGTTAGCAAACAAACCCAAGCAAGTATCACAATTAAGCACACAAGTATATCATGCATATAAAGATAAACACAATAAAGGAATGCAAGATATAAACAAGAGACAAAGAGAGAGAGTGAGCAATCGCAAACACAAGGGATTTGTTTCGAGCTTCGAGCACCCTTGCTCTACATCCCCGCCTTCGACACACGAAGGATTTCCACTATGCTTGATCCCAATGGTTCATTCCTCGGTGCCGCAACACCTACAATCCCTCGGACTCTCTAGTCCCGTACACACCGCAAGCCCACCGGCTCGCCGAGGCCGCACCTCAAACAAAGAGTTCACACACGAACTCTAAACAACCGTGAACGCACTCGTCCGCCTCCTCAAGAAACAAAGAAGGATCTCTTGGTGATCTAAACACTTTGATCACCAATAAACACTCTCACTACAACACTCCTATAGAATGAATAATCAATGGATAGCTCAAGTACTTGTGTGAAAAAACAAGGATGAGAATGATGGAGGAAAACTCAAAGAATCTCTTTAAACACTCTTAATAAAACTCTCCTTTTGATTGGAAATATTTGCTCTCAAATATGTGGAGAAAACATCTTGAAAGGGTAGGAAAAACTGGCTTGAAAATTCTCCCAAAATCTTAAAGAAAACAGCCCCCAAAAGCCCCATTTTATAGAGTCTAGAAAACTAGCCGTTGGGGTTCTGTCAGGCCTGTCGGTCGACCGTCCGGCCGACCGGCCAACGGTCATATTTCAGACCGTTTGAGCCATCGGTCGACCGGCCGGTCGACCGAGTCAGGATACAGAGAGCAATCTCTCTGTTCGGTCGGCCGCCCGGTCGGCCGGGGCCTTTCCAGAGAGTAGAGCTCTCTGGACGGTCGACCGGGTCGGTCGGCCGGCCCTCCTGCCAGAACTGGCTGTGCACTTCTGTGCACATCGGTCGACCGGGTCGGTCGACCGGCTGAAGCCAGGTCAGGTCTGAAATAGGGATTAAAAACTTGGTCTTTTTGGCTCACTTAAAATCCCATAAAATACTGAAAAATATACAAAAATAGTTTTGATGTTATACTTTGATAAACAAACATGCTTGCACAAAATCAAGACATGTTACAAATATTTTGAACTATTTTTGTAACTTGGAAAATATGGCTCAAATGAAAACTAGTATTTTTCTAAAACTTGTTTTCCAAATTTCTTCATGATACAAAAATAAGATATTTTGAATTCATTAAAGCATAGTGTGTATGGATATGATCCACTACACAAATAAGATATCTATGTTTTTGACATTAAGCTCTAAACTTGGTTTTGGATAAAAGACATGCATATAAGAAATTCCAAAAACCAAAAAGTATTTTTCCAAAGTAAAAATCTTTTGTAAAAACAAAACTATCAAGAGTGTGTGTGTATATGTACTTGAGCAATCCACCAACTATTCTATCCTTTACATTTTATCTAAAAACAAACATCTTATACCTAGACACAAGTCTTCATCTTCTTGAAGTCTTCACTTGAAGTCTTCTTCTCCTTCTTGACTTGGTCCAAACTCGATTCAAAGAGCTAGACTCTTCTTGAGTACTTGATGTGGTCTTGATGTACAAGCTCTTGAATCAAACCGTGCCAGCTCCAAAACTTGACTTCAAATCCTTTGTTGAAGCTATGCACCTACTAAGATCTTGATCATAAATCTGTCACTAATTAAACACAAGATCATTAGTAAACATAACTACATGAGTTGATCAACATCAAAACTAGAGTGATGGGCCTTTGGGCCAACAATGTCCCCCTTTTTGATGATGACAAAACTCATGAAGTTATATATGCATGGATTAAGTAAAGCTTCAAAGAAGCTCCCCCTTAACTCATGCATAACAAATAAACAATATAATATGGAAATGAAGCACATGACATGTATGCAAATCAAGGAGATAAACATGCTAACAAGCATAAAACAAATCAAATTCTTTTTCTCCTATTTGCAAAACAAAAACATATATGCATAAAACATAAATTCTACTAACATGCATATAAATCTCAAATTCTTCTCCCCCTTTTTGTCAATCATCAATAAGGGGGTAAAAACACAATCAACAAATTTTTCTCCCCCTTTTTGTCATAAACAAAGAAACCAATAAAGGGGTCAAATCAAACATATCAATAAAAGGTTATATGCGATATACATTCATGAAGAGGAAGACGGTTAAGTAACTTCCCTACACATATACATTACATGAAAGAGGGATGACAAGCCCTAATTCACATAACGTATAATATGTAATGCATAAGAGGAGATGTGAAGCTCCCCCTACACACGTGTATCACATAAAGAAGAGTTGTCAAGTTCCTCAATATACAATACACTCAACATGAATCTATATGTAGAAGAGATGTTAAGCTCTCCTTGCATATAGGCAATACAAATCAAAAAATTTTGAATTTTTCTTATAAAACAAAATTTTGAATTTCCTCAAAAAACCAAATCTTGAGAATTTTTATTAAAATTTTTATATTCTTATCATAAACCACTTTGTGCTTTAAACATGTAAAACAATTTTAACTCAAGCACAAATAACACATATATATGTATGAAAAATGAGTATAACAATTGAAATTGATACATACATATATAGGAAAACACAATATGAGTATATACAAAAATAGAGTCAAATTGATACCAATTGAAACGATTCAATGATATCAATTGAAACAATAATAGGATCATGTGTATATCTCATAAACATTGAAGAATAAATAACTAGTTAAATTAATTTTGAAAAACTAGTTAAAGATCCTTCAAAACATAGAATCAAAACATATGTATTTCATGAATCATACCAAATACACAAGAGATGACACTCAAAATCGATTAAGCTCATAAAAGTGTTCATGAATCAAAGTCATGACAAAACAAATGAAGTATGAGTGTACAAGAATCATGTATATAGCATTTTCATGAAAATAGTCATTAAGGCTCAAAATGATCAAAACAAATTATTCATTTTATTTTATCAAACAGAACATGAAAATTTATTTTTCATTAAAAAACAATAAACTTCTAGGTATATGTATGATTTATCTAAATCTAACAATATGCATACATATCCCAAACATAAAAGAGTCTATTAAAGGTATTTGCATGAAGGCAAGAGACTCACGGGTATACATGTATATTTATTAGATTTGAATAAAAATTACATATACATGAAGTAAATCATGAAAATAGATAAAACAAGTATAAATGAAAGAATCATCAAAACTAGGCTATATATGTGCATATAGTGGGTACAAATGAGCATGAAATGCAAACATATATGAATCAATTTGTTCTCACTATTTGTACATGTATAAATACAAGTTTTGATAAAAACTACATTTAAACTAGTTTACCACATGAAGCACAAAAACATGAACATGCTATGAATATGATATAAGTAAAAAGCATGTTCATAAAAAGTAGGAGTTTAGAGATTGTTACCAACTCCAAAGCTCCAAGCATGGTGGTCTTTCCCACTAAAACCTCCTTGATAGCGGTGCTCCAAATATGTGTCCTTTTAGTTCAAGTGCACCCACCATCAAGGCACCAAATCTCTCACGTTTTGTGAGAGCCCTCACCTACATCAAATACACAAGGTGGGGATTTTGGTACCCATATTTTCTTGGGTCCTTTGGGGTCAGTCTTGTAAGGAACCCAAAAATTTTTGTTATTAGCAAAATTAAAATGATGCAACTTGTCATAACAAAATTTTGCTAAATGGCCTTTGCGGTAACAATGTGTACATGTGTACACCTTAGGATGCTTATGTGTAGGAGTGTGATCATGACGTGCAACATAAGCATATGCATGATGATGTTGTGCATGAATGTGTGGAGTTTGTTTCTTTGAAAACATTGACTCCAACCTAGTATGGTTAAATGTACATGTGCTCAAAGTAGAGCTCAAACTATTCATTTTATTTTTCAAAAATTTAATCTCACTATTATCAATGGTGGCATGTAAAGCATGGTGAGATTGAGAATCATTTTTCTTTTTCTTTGAAAAACATTTTCTTGTTCTTTTTCAATCATTTTTAAAATATTATTTTCTTGAAAAACGACTTCCTTTTATTTTTCCACCAAAACAATTCTATTTGTCAAATTTGTGTTTCTTTCACAAAGATCATCCAATTTTGAAAGCAAGGAAACATTCTCATTTTTCAAAAATTTATTTTCTTTTTCAATACATGCAACCTTATTTTCTAATGAATCTTTTTCTTTTAGCATGCTATCAAAATTCTTTTTCAAATTTTTATTATCTTTTCTTAGCATGTCATATTTTTCAAGTAATTGTTGACAGAAACAAGCAAGCTCATCATATGACATGTCAATATCTTCATCTACCTCGGATTCGGTAGTTACCTCAAGGGGGTTATCCCCTTGGACCATGTAGCACGCGTTGGAGACTTCACTTCCAACATCCGAATCGCTCCCCGCATAGTATTGTTCATTTTCGCCAAGGGAGAGGAGGGTGTTCCATGCTACAAAAGCCGAATCAACATTAGAAACCCTAGATAAATAATCATCATTTAGGGTACTCTTCAAAGCATGAATGGCTTTTGAATTAGCCTCAATATACTTACTATTATTAACATATGAATCATTGATGGTAGCAAGATAAACATGAATGCCTAGGGCCTTGAGGTACAAGGACATCTTCACCTTCCATATATGGATGTTAAGAATGTCAAACATGGGTGGTGACATGAAGTCCATGGTGTGTGTACAAATATTGTGATTAGCCTAAAAATGAGGATCTTTAATTCTAGGTTGTGAGACCCAAATTCAGAGCACTTGGCTCTGATACCAATTGTAAGTTCACCTAGGGGGGTGAATAGGTGATGGCTAATCTAATGGTCACTAAATGAACAAATAATGCGGAAGTAAAAACTATTATGACCTAACTAAACTCTTACACTAAACACCACGTATAACACAAGAGTGTAGCTGAATTCCCCGTGAAGGGCTCTGGACTAACTCCTCTAGATTCCCCTAGATAAGGGTTGAGGTGTCGCGTTGGCTCTCTTGGTTAAATACAAGTGTTAGCAAACAAACCCAAGCAAGTATCACAATTAAGCACACAAGTATATCATGCATATAAAGATAAACACAATAAAGGAATGCAAGATATAAACAAGAGATAAAGAGAGAGAGAGAGAGAGTGAGCAATCGCAAACACAAGGGATTTGTTTCGAGGTTCGAGCATCCTTGCTCTACATCCCGCCTTCGACACACGAAGGATTTCCACTATGCTTGATCCCAATAGATCACTCCTCGGTGCCGCAACACCTACAATCCCTCGGACTCTCTAGTCCCGTACACACCGCAAGCCCACCGGTTCGCCGAGGCCGCACCTCAAATAAAGAGTTCACACACGAACTCTAAACAACCGGAACGCACTTGTCCGCCTCATCAAGAAATAAAGAAGGATCTCTTGGTGATCTAAACACTTTGATCACCAATAAACACTCTCACTACAACACTCCTATAGAATAAATAATCAATGGATAGCTCAAGTGTTTGTGTGAGAAAACAAGGATGAGAATGATGGAGGAAAACTCAAAGAATCTCTTTAAACACTCTTAATAAAACTCTCCTTTTGATTGGAAATATTTGCTCTCAAATATGTGGAGAAAACCTCTTGAAAGGATAGGAAAAACTGGCTTGAAAATTCTCCCAAAATCTTAAAGAAAACAGCCCCTAAAAGCCCCATTTTATAGAGTCTGGAAAACTAGCCATGGGGTTCTGTCAGGCCTGTCGGTCGACCGTCCAGCTGACCGGCTAACGGTCATATTTCAGACCGTTTGAGCCATCGGTCGACCGGCCGGTCGACCGAGTCAGGATACAGAGAGCAATCTCTCTGTTCGGTCGGCCGCCCGGCCGGCCGGGGCCTTTCTAGAGAGTAGAGCTCTCTGGACGGTCGACCGGGTCGGTCGGCCGGCCCTCCTGCCAGAACTGGCTGTGCACGTCTGTGCACGTCAGTCGACCGGGTCGGTCGACCGGCTGAAGCCAGGTCAGGTCTGAAATAGGGATTAAAAACTTGGTCTTTTGGCTCACTTAAAATCCCATAAAATACTGAAAAATATACAAAAATAGTTTTGATGTTATACTTTATAAACAAACATGCTTGCACAAAATCAAGGCATGTTACAAATGTTTTGAACTATTTTTGTAACTTGAAAAATATGGCTCAAATGAAAACTAGTATTTTTTTAAAACTTGTTTTCCAAATTTCTTCATGATACAAAAATAAGATATTTTGAATTCATTAAAGCATAGTGTGTATGGATATGATCCACTACACAAATAAGATATCTATGTTTTTGACATTAAGCTCTAAACTTGGTTTTGGATAAAAGACATGCATATAAGAAATTCCAAAAACCAAAAAATATTTTTCCGAAGTAAAAATCTTTTGTAAAAACAAAACTATCAAGAGTGCGTGTGTGTATATGTACTTGAGTAATTCACCAACTATTCTATCCTTTACATTTTATCTAAAAATAAACATCTTATACCTAGACACAAGTCTTCATCTTCTTGAAGTCTTCACTTGAAGTCTTCTTCTCCTTCTTTACTTGGTCCAAACTCGATTCAAAGAGCTAGACTCTTCTTGAGTACTTGATGTGGTCTTGATGTACAAGCTCTTGAATCAAACCGTGCCAGCTCCAAAACTTGACTTCAAATCCTTGTTGAAGCTATGCACCTACTAAGATCTTGATCATAAATCTGTCACTAATTAAACACAAGATCTTGGTAAACATAACTACATGAGTTGATCATCATCAAAACTAGAGTGATGGGCCTTTGGCCAACAAAAATCATGGCTGAGAAAAAAGAGCACAATGCACAAACAAAGTCTCCCTCTGAAAAATATACTCCTCTTGATGAGATAAATTCCTTTTTCAGTATGTAACATCTCTGAAGAGGCGCATTCCAGTTTTATGTACCAGCTTCTTGAATGTTGATATCGGTAATGCTTTTGTGAATAAATCTGTTAGATTATCACTTGACCGTATTTGTTGAATATTAATATCACCACTCTTATGGAGCTCATATGTGTAGAAGAACTTCCGCGATATGCATTTGATCCTGTCACTTTTGATGTAACCTCATGTAATTTATGCAACACAAGCAACATTATCTTGAAACAATATTGTCTTGAGGACAATCCACATGATTCTCGAACATGCTGGATTATGGAGCTTAACCATATGCATTCACGGCTTACTTCATGAATTGTAAGAATTTTAAAGTGATTGAATGAAGTGACAACCATAATTTATTTTACAGATCTCCATGATATAGCGGTGTCATCGCACGTGAAAATATAGCATGTTTATGATCTGCCTTTATGTGAATCAGAGAGATATCCAGTGTCTACATATCCAACTAAAGGTGACTTTGATTCTTTGGAGGTAGAACAGACTGAAATCAACTCTTTCACATAAATAATGAAATATGAATTTGACATTATTCTAGCGCCCTTGAGTTGGACCAGAGTTATATCTTGCCAATAGGTTGACTGAAATGCAATAGCTGACAATGTATAATTTGTAAGATATGTAAGAGCACCAATTGCACTAAGATATGGTACTTCAGGATCAAGAAGCTTTCACCCTCTTCATAAGGACGAAAATGATCTTTTTTCATATCAAGTCATCAAACAACCATTTGAGACATTAACAGATGAGCTTTATCCATATAAAGCGTTTCAAGATTTTTTCGATGTTCGTTTTTTATGAAGAAAAATTTCTTCTTAAAAGTGCTCAATATTTAGACCAAGACAAAATTTATTTTTTTAAGTTTTTTCATTTCAAACTCCTCTTTCAAATAAGTGGCAGTCTCTGTGAGCTCTTCATGAGTCCTTATGAGGTTCAAATCATCAACATACACTCCGATTATGAAAAAAAAAACCAATTTTCCATTTTCTTATAAATATACATGGACAGACGAGATTATTCACATTTCTTTCTTTTAATAAGTATTCACTAAGACAATTATACCACATGCATCATGATTATTTTAATCCATATAAGAATTGTTGTAGCTTAATGGAGTATTGATTAAAGGCTTTTAAACTATGTACTTTAGGAACCTCGAATCCTTCAGAGATCTTCATATATATGTCATTGTCTAATGAACCATATAGATATGTCGTAACTACCTCAATAAGACACATGCTTAGTCCTTCTGACATTACCAAAGTGATTAAATAATAAAGAGTAGTATAATTCATCACATAAGAATACGCTTCTACATAATCAATTTCAGGTCTCTGCAAAAAATCTTGCACTACAAGTCGAGATTTGTAGCTTACAATCTCATTATTTTCATCTATTTTCTGAAAAAATACCCACTTGTACCCTGTAACGCTCTGATCCCGCGGGTATGAAGATGTTACTGCGACGTATAAATGCAGGTCAAAAATACCCTCACATATACGCTAAACATCAGTATAGGTAAGAATCAGAGTTCGAAAGTACGTGGTGCATTATACATTCAAATATGTTGGAACTTCCCCCCCCCCCCCCGTTTATATCATATCAGATTTAATAATATATATATATAGAGAGAGAGATGTACCTCGACCACCAGCTGAGAGAGACTCTCTCAGCTGTCAATTCAATATGGTCGCAAACTTACTGCAATATGGTCGCAGTCCATTGTAACATGGTTGCAGTCCTAAAAAATCATATATTTTCAGTGTAATTAGGACTGCGATCATGGTAGCACTCTTTAGAATAAGACTGCGACCCTTAGAAACGATTGCGACCATGACATCAGTTCTCATAAAAACACTGCGATTTAATCACAGTCCTCATATAAAACTGCGACCATGGTACCAGCACCCAAAAATATGGTTGAAATTTAGCCACGTTGCGCTAGCTGAGAGAGTCTCTCTCAGCTGGCGGCGGAGGTACAGATTCCTCATATATATATATATATATATATAATATATATATATATATATATATATATATATATATATATATATATATACACACACACACATACACACAACACACACACACACACACACACATCCTCATACTTGTAATGCAGGTTTTTAAATAAGATTCTCTGAAGATATGAGATTATTATGAAGATAATGATGTAAATCACCTAGCGGGGGGTTAATAGGTGATGGCTATACTAAATGACAAATAATACGAAATTAAAATTTACTTACTAGCAACCCAGCAAATAGCAATCACAATACAAGAAATACTTGCAAATAAGTAAACAATATAAGTGCGTAAGTAAGTAAAGAGAGAGTAGAGTGAGAGAGAAAGAGTAAGCAATTACAAACATAATGATATGTTCCGAGGTTTGAGTCACTGCTTTACGTCCCCGCCTTCAACTTTATGAAGTATTTTCACTATGACCGATCTCACTAGATCGTCAACCGTTACAAGTTCTCATTAGAACTCAATGAACTTACAAGTCCTCTCTCGTGGTGCCGCAATACCAATAACGGAGCTCACTAGCTCACTTGACGCCGCAACCTCTACAACTTTACGATAGAAGAAAATCAGTGGTCTTCTCTTGATCACAAAAGGCTCACAAGTACAATCCTATAACCAAGATGAGGAGGTGAAGTTCTTTAAAATTATGTAGTAGAAATACCTTGTAAAGATGTAGAGATAAAGCTCAAGCTAAAAACTAAGAATGTGAAATTTTGGCCAAAAGAAAATCTTTTAAGAAAAAGACTAAAGTTTGATTAAATTTCTTCTTGTAAACTTATAAAAACTTCTTCAAACTTATTATTGGGTTTTTCTACAGTCCTACTTTTTCTAGGAGATGAAAATATGAGGTGAAAATCCATAAGAATCATTGGGAAAAGACTCAGAAAAACAAATAGAAGACATAGCCGTTGGGAAAAAATCAGAAGGAAATCCTTCTGTCGGTTGCCGGCCGATCGACCGCCAACAGTCGAATTTTTGACCGTTTTTTCCAACCAGAGAGCAAAGTTCTCTGTCGGGCCCAACCGAGAGCAAATCTCTTGCAGTCAGTTTGTCGGTCGGTCGATCGAAGTGGACACAATGCACTTGAAAAATTTGTGCATGTCGGTCGACCGGTCGGTTGACCAACCTTAGGCCAAAAACCTATTTTGAAGATCTTTTTGAAATCAATTTTTTTGACAAAAATAAACTTTATTTTAAACACAAAATAAAGTTTTAGATACTTGATAGAACTAGTGTATGATCATGAATCAACACAAAATAAAGTTAGAAATATATTTTGAAAAAACACTTTTCTAAATCGAATACCAATTTTTTTGAAACTCGTTTTTCTGAAACTCGTTTGAAAATGACAAAGAGAATAGTTTGAACTCTTTTTAAAGCACTTTACGAATGTGAAAAATGTGTGTGTGTTAATCCCAAAAGAGTTATCAACCTATATCATCTTGGTTTTAACAAATGACTATAAATCCTATCTAAAATACATAAAGCAAAAATATAAATCTTGATATATTCTTCTCTTGCAATCTTGATCCTTGAGCTCGTTTTTATACTTAAGTTCTGGGATCGGTATGTTCTTGGCTTCCAAATGTGTGAGTCTTGTGATGGAGCTGAAATGCAACAAAGAGTTAGCCTGAAACTTTACTAAACAAAATTATAAAAAAAACATAACTATATATGTTTTGTTATCATCAAAATTAGGGCTAATGACCTTTGGGCCAACAAATGAAGCACAAGTTTTTAGAAGATTATTTACTATTTTTCTGTAATTTTTGCTATTTTTTAGAAATTTGTAAAAGTCTTGAATATACACAGTGATACTAAGTATAGTCGACTTATACCCATTGCCTAATCGACTAACATCTTTCCTACGTATTCTTGTCCTAGTCGACTAAGTGTGTTTAACAGAGAGTTTAGATTTCTCTGTTTGTCAGATTAGTCGACTATAAAATATTATTAGTCGACTATATCTGTTGATAACTATTTTCTAATTCAAAATTTATCACAGTTAATTAGTGTCCGTTTAAAGTATTCTGGACCTAGTCGACTTATGCAATATACAGTCGACTAACTCTTCTTTACAAAAGCATTTATATCTGATATTTGTCAGGTCTAGTCGACTACAACTTCTTTCTAGTCGACTACCTTAAGCAAATATCTTATGACTAGTCGACTAATCTCTAATCCTAGTCGACTATAAGACAGTTTCTAACTGTATAACAGTTTTGAATATTTTGATATTTTTTCACTCTTTTTTATTCAAATTTGAATCAGATAACTAGCCCAACAGTCCTATGTTCTTTGCTATAAATAGGGGTTTGTCCCTGGGTTCAAACACTACTCTTGTTCACATAATTTTCAGTCAAAATTCTGAAATTTGTGATTATCAGAAAATAGTCTCTACTTTCTATTTTCCGTCACCCCATTTCAAACTTTAGTGAAGAAATCTGAAAGTCTCCCTATAAGATCCTGGTAGTTTCACTCACAAACAATATTCAATCCTTATAAGACAATTTGTATTCATTCAAAGAAAGGCCTTCTTGGTGATAAGAAGAGGTGTACATATTTAACGAAGGAGTTTGTCAAGTGGTGTACTGTGTTGTGATTTTGTGAGTTTCAAAATCAGGATAAGAAAAATCTTAAACGAATTGTTTGGAGACTGGATGTAGGTCAAGAGAACTGAAGTAGGATAAAATCTCTTGGGTTTGCGTTTGTATTTTTTGAGATTTATTCTATGCATGTTTATTTTCTTGCAAGTTATTAACATTTCTTGTCTAAATTTTTAAAAACACTATTCACCCCCTCTAGGATTTCCTTACCAACCGACTAATCTATCATTGCCTAATCTCTCTCTTGGAGGCCTCTCATCTTCGCTAAGGATCAAGAAGAGAACTTGGTGGTTAGAGAGAAGAATCATGTCCCTTAACTTCAACGTTCTTGAGATCGTGTAACCTTTGGCATTCCTTTTGTGATGAAATCAGGTATGTCTATGTAATATCCCGTTCCCGGAATACGTACTTAGTTGCGTATCAGATTTTCCGATCGTATTTTTCGATTTGTTTCCTGTATTTGTTTTGCTTTATGAATTCCTTATATGATTGTTTTGTCTTGGATTTGGATTCGTGGACTCGGAGTCAGTCCCAGTCCGAACCAGGAACTCGATTATAGTATATTATTCGATTTGGTCTTTCCGGTGATTAGATTTGACCGATTTTAGTTTAAATATCATTTTCCAATATTATATATTTTCTATGATTTTCTAGATTTTTCTGGAATTAAAATGAATTTCTTCAAAACCGGTGTCGGCCAGTGCCGCTGACCGATTCCTGGATTTTTAATTCTCAAACAGTTTGGAATTTCATGATGATCCTTTAGGCTTTATTTCTTAGAATCATATTTTCTACCTACATTCTTTTTCTGAGGATTTTATGATTTATGAAAATTCCACCGGGGTCGGTAAATAACTGATTCCAGGATTTGTAAAACTACAAATCCTGGAATCAGTTATTTACCGACCCCGGTGGAATTTTCATAAAATCATAAAATCCTCAGAAAAAGAATGTAGGTAGAAAATATGATTCTAAGAAATAAAGCCTAAAGGATCATCATGAAATTCCAAACTGTTTGAGAATTAAAAATCCAGGAATCGGTCAGCGGCACTGGCCGACACCGGTTTTGAAGAAATTCATTTTAATTCCAGAAAAAT
Organism: Agave tequilana; assembly: GCA_038442645.1. Taxonomy (NCBI): domain Eukaryota; kingdom Viridiplantae; phylum Streptophyta; class Magnoliopsida; order Asparagales; family Asparagaceae; genus Agave; species Agave tequilana. The sequence continues at coordinate 39,009 of JAVJIF010011395.1, forward strand.
CTAGAAAATCATAGAAAATATATAATATTGGAAAATGATATTTAAAACTAAAATCGGTCAAATCTAATCACCGGAAAGACCAAATCGAATAATATACTATAATCGAGTTCCTGGTTCGGACTGGGACTGACTCCGAGTCCACGAATCCAAATCCAAGACAAAACAATCATATAAGGAATTCATAAAGCAAAACAAATACAAGAAACAAATCGAAAAAATACGATCGGAAAATCTGAATACGCAACTAAGTACGTATTCCGGGAACATTCCAACTGCAAGTGCAGAGTTATCTATTTCTTGGCTATCTTTCCTTTGATTTCTAATCCCTCCTTGAATATCTTTCCCTTGATTCCTAATCACTCCTATCCTTTCCCTGTTTTGGTTTTATGTTTTGGTTTTATGAAGCCTTATACTATTTTAAGATATGACTAGACTAGAGAGGTAGTGGCTGGTTCTGCATGAAGCTATTATGTGATCTCTTCGGTGAATTCTATGAAGCTTGGTATTCTCCAGATTTATTCTAATCTGGCTATCTTTCAGAAGACAGCAGTCGGAATTCTCTTCAGAGTGCTTGATGCTTGGTATTCGGGATTCTTAATTATCGGTCTTCTTTATTATGCTCAGGATTTTCGGAGTTTTCTTTATTTCACAGCCACGACATCAGCAGTATTATCAGCATTATTCTAAAGATTTATTACACAGTCACGACATCATCAGCCGGAAATGCAGAGTATGATTATTATTCAGTTGACTTGAGAGCCCTACCTATAGTGCTTCATATCTTAATTGGTATAAATTCCACCTTTGTCCCCTTTGTATTCAATTTGCCCCTTAACGAAATTGCGAGGACGCAATTTTTTGTAAGGTGGGTGGATTGTAATACCCCGTTCCCGGAATACGTACTTAGTTGCGTATTCAGATTTTCCGATCGTATTTTTTCGATTTGTTTCCTGTATTTGTTTTGCTTTATGAATTCCTTATATGATTGTTTTGTCTTGGATTTGGATTCGTGGACTCGGAGTCAGTCCCAGTCCGAACCAGGAACTCGATTATAGTATATTATTCGATTTGGTCTTTCCGGTGATTAGATTTGACCGATTTTAGTTTTAAATATCATTTTCCAATATTATATATTTTCTATGATTTTCTAGATTTTTCTGGAATTAAAATGAATTTCTTCAAAACCGGTGTCGGCCAGTGCCGCTGACCGATTCCTGAATTTTTAATTCTCAAACAGTCTGGAATTTCATGATGATCCTTTAGGCTTTATTTCTTAGAATCATATTTTCTACCTACATTCTTTTTCTGAGGATTTTATGATTTTATGAAAATTCCACCGGGGTCGGTAAATAACTGATTCCAGGATTTGTAGTTTTAAAACTATAAAGTATTTCTTAAAACGGATTTCACTATTGTTCTTAATATAATATTCTTGATTTTTGATAATTATTTCGGGTCGATCCGAGACACTTGAATTTCGGGCGATTCCGGTATTTTCCCGAAAGATTTCCGTATCTGCTACTGAATTCCGGGAATTCGCCACTTCCATTATTTTCAATTTTCCTTCCAAGAGAAAATCTTCTCTTTATAAATTCTTTTTCTTTTTCCTTTTCCTTTTTCCTTCCTCCACAACCACAAGCTTTTCTATTTTCCAAAAATCCCACTTCCTCCAAAATTCCAACACCACACACTTCCACCTACTTCCTCCATTAAATGCATCTCTTTTTCTCTCTCTTCCATGGCTTGCCAAGTGTGGCTAGAGGAGACACCTCATCCTCCCTTATTTGCAATTAAGTCCCTCTCTTTTGTTTAATTGCAACTCCTTTACAAAATCTCAAACCTATATAAACTTTCCCTTTACATTTCTATTTTTTTCCTTTTCGTTCTTTTCTCCTCTCATTTCTTTCTTCTTCTTCTTCTTCTCCAAGAGAACCGGCCGACCCAACCTCCGGCCAGCCACCTCCGGCCACGTCGCCGGCGAGGACTCCTCCCAACTCCGGCCAAGCTCCACCTCCTCCATCACCAACAACAACAACTCCTCCATCTCCTTCTTCCTCAAGGATCATCACCAACTCTACCTTTCCTCTTCCTCTCCATCATCAATTTGGTGAGTAATCTTCCTCATCTAGACTTGATTTATTCTTAGTATGTTTGTATTTTCATATCTTGTACAAATATGTCTTCAAATCCATGATTAATTAGTCATCAAACCAAAACCCTAGAAATCTGTTCTGTTTGTTGTTTTCCCACGATTAGTCGACTTGACCTAGCCATTAGTCGACTAACCCTTTCATTTGAAACTTAACCATTTTCTGGAAACACAGTTTTAGTCGACTTAGCCCAATTATTAGTCGACTATAGACCCTTAGTCGACTGCACCCATGACCCTAGTCGACTAGATTTTCCTGTGACTAAAACCCCAACTCTCGGCTCCAGTCGACTTATGCCTAAACTATTAGTCGACTTGACCCCCCTAGTCGACTAACTATTCCTCCCTAGCCGACTAACCTATTCCTGAACCAAAACCCCAATTCTCTGTATCTCAGATTTAGTCGACTTAAGTATCTGTTAGTCGACTTGTAGTTCCCTGTTAGTCGACTACCCTTTTTACCTAGTCGACTAACTCTTTCTGAAACAGAATCCCAACTCTCTGGGACCCAGTATTAGTCGACTATACCAGACTGATTAGTCGACTAACCCCTTTATTAGTCGACTACTCATCCTACCTAGTCGACTAATTCTGTCTGTTTGTTACAGTTATTTACCTTCTCAAACTTGGATCTTATACTTGGTTTATATGTTGTATATTATACTTCTTGACTTGTATCTTGACTAACATCATCTTCACTTCTCTCTTTCTCTCTCCTCTTCACTCTACATATATATATCATAGTTTATGGCGTGCCCCGGATTTCGTGGATTTCGGATCTTTCGGCGCTTTGAGGTTTAGGCGAGTATTCTCACTCGCTACTTTCTTGTATGCGAGTAGTCTCGCTCTTCTCTTATCTCTATTTGAGTTTCCCGTTTCATCGGTCGATAAGTATTTCGCTTCTTATTTCCATATTCATGTATTGCACTACATTGCTTGTATTATGGTAGCTTCATCTTGTGCTTGTACCATGCTTATGATATGCTTGCTTCTTTATCGTATACCATGCGTGGCCGACCCTTCGTGGTCGTTGGGCTTTGAGTCACTTCCATGTTACTACTTGTCATTGCTTCAGACTTGTTAATTGTATGCTTCCTTTTAACACATGTATATCACCTTGGTAACTGTGTTATCATCTGACTACCTGACATGCCACTATTTGGCAAGACCTGTATGTTGTACCATGACTTACCCAGACTATCATCTATCTCCTGACTTGACTGGTTACTTGATACATATCACCACTTGTCATGCTATCTTTATATACCAAGCATGATACACCGATTCTTATAATTATCACGATAAAGGGGATGTAACACCTGATTACCGTTATGTACTGATTACTGTTATGTATACCTGTTATGATATTGTTCATTCCCAAAATCTGATAATTATGTTAAAAAGCTATAAAAAGGACAACTTGTATGGGTATGGGAGGAAGTGATGGATGCCGGAATGATATCTTGCTTATAGTATGGGAATGACATATATTGGCGGTACTGTTATGATTACTGTTATGATTACTATTAGGGGGACTTCGAGCCTCCAAAGCCGGTCCCAGGTGGTGGGAACCGTTGGATCACTAAACTGATCCCCGGTGCATGTGAACAAAGCCGGTCCCAGGTGGTGGGAACCGTTGGATCACTAAACTGATCCCCGGTGCATGTGAACAAAGCCGTCCCAGGTGGTGGGAACCGTTGGGCCAGAAGACTGGTCCCCGGTGCATGAGTACCATTATAAGAAGCTCTGTCAGTTCTCCATCTACTTCCGTTAACAACCCTTGACTAGCTTATATATGGATGTATGTGGGTTGGCCGTACACCAGGTCACTTACCGAGATATATGAGTCAGACAAGTAATAATAATAATAGATTCCAGTTATTGATTCCTGTTACATCTGCTATGCATGTCGTGATTCCCGTTTTGTATTCCCGTTTGACTTTCACATGATTTGCAACTCTGATTCTATACGCTTGGATATTCGGTGGCATGAGATAAAAGTATATAGATGAGGGTTTCCTTGTTTGGATTATTCCTTCGATGTACTAGTCTCATGGGACCGTAACCTAAGCGTATACAATCAATTTTGCTTGTGATCAGTTTTACTTCGGATTTCCTGTTTTACGATTGTTACGTTATACCCGTTCTTATATATACTTCATTTGTGTTCTAACCCTCCTGTCTTCTGTACTTGACTCTTGTACTCACCCTTGGCTCGCCACCTGGCTTTTGCATCCTACTCGCCTGGGGAGTTTCACTGACTCCCCTGGATTCTCATGTCCAGGTCATGGAGCTTGGAGCGTGAGGATTTCCCCCTGTTATTGATCAGAGTAGCGCAGCGGTAGCGTAGTCTCTCCAGTTACCTCGTGAGCACTCTTTTGTACTGTTCATATACATGTATCTTTTATGTTGTCCATACATGTATATCTTTTGTATTCCCGCATTTGCGCATCAGTGATATAATATTATTGTTAATATTGGATCACTTCTGGTGATAATTCTGTAATTGTATATATGTGTTGGAATGTATAATGCACCATTTGCTTCCGTACTCTGATTCTTGTCTGTACTGATGCTTAGCGTATATACGGGAGGGTAGTTCTGACCTACGTATATACGTTGCAGTGACGTCCCCGTATCGCCGGGATCGGGGCGTTACAGTCTAAAACCTTCTTCTCTTTGATCTTGCTAAAGAGCGTTTTAGTTTATGCATGAAACTTGTATAGAAATAGTTATTAGATCCAATAAAAAAAAACACGAGTAATTGAGTCAAGGAGGTTTATGAAAAGCAAAGAGTCAACAGGGGGAAGAGACAAAGGGACCTTTTCTCAGTGGGTAAAGAAAAATTTCCCTAAAAAATTACCAATGTCCATGTGGCAGTCAACAAAAGGAGCAGAAAACGCAAAATTAACCGCATAACACGAGTCACAACTTCACCAAGTTGTTGCTAACCTACAATACCTGTGAATTGGGCCTAGGTGGCCTAGAATTCCATTGACAGGAATTATTAGGCTCAAAATAAGAAGAACGTGAGGGGCATGCAAAGATGACGGCGTAGAATTACAGTACTCTTCAAAGCAGCCACAATTTTCTCAAAATTATGCTTGAATTAAGAGCAATTGCTGACTCCAATTCCCAAGAGATATCGATGATCTGTTACTCCAGTATTTCAGTCGACATGATTGAAACACAAGTGAGACTGAGGCAAAATTGAAGAAGTTTATTATCATCACAACTTCGGTGTCAGAAGACTAGTTGCAAAGTGATCAAAACTTCATTTTCTTCAGAATCGACAAGGTGGCTATTAGCTGCAGCACGTCACCAATCACAAAACTGTGCAGCCATGGGCCCCTTTGTTTCTCATATTTTAAGCTGAAAAGTGAAATTAATGTAGGTTCTGATATCAGAATTTCAAAAATGTGTTTTGTTGTCAAAATATCACAACTTAAGAAAATAACGTCCTACATTTTCAGACGGCGAGCTCACCTTTTGCACAGCTACAGATTTCCGACTAGTTTGTGCGAAAATCGGTTGAACTTCTGAGCATTCTGGCCTCACAAAAAAATTTCCCATGATATTAAAACTCCAATTGTGGAATCCATCACAGTTTTATCCACATTCTTTTCTTCCCCAAACACGTCCCACGAGTAGTGTTTTCGACTACTATAAAACTTACGTGTTCGCTCGCGCTCCCCATTCAGTGCACAGGCCCTGGATGGCAATGGGGACACGTCATATCTCAGTCCATTCTCGCCGCTGTAGCAGCCTGACTACTGTGCGAGTGATCGAATTATCGACCAACTTCACATCCTTGAAAGTTTTTAGTTGAGCTAATTCCCCAATCAATGTTAGGCACTATTTGCATCATTGTTTTTCTTTTTCTGCTGATCTTTGTGCATTATATTCATTTATCTATCTCTATTAATCTAAAAGAGATGGGAGCTATGTGGGGTGGGTTACCTAAATCGTACAGTCCATTAGCACCAAGTTTAGCTTGACCAACTCCCTCTGCAGCATCTTCGCTTTCCAACTACGAAAACAATAAAACAATGACAATGCTTTTCAAGGACTAGAACTAGCATGCTTCATCTCCTCCCTCTACAGTGGTGAAGCTTTTATAAGTAGAGCCAAAGGCAATCATTTGATTAAGGTAAGGTACCCCCCTGCAGAATTTTTGTCCCCGAGGACTCATCATGAAAGTCTCCTCTCAGCAGAAAGCACAAAAAGAAACGAGTGCAGGTGCCTGAATATCATCATGACTTTGTACAGGGGAGAGAGTAGAGAGCATGAGAGCCATGGAACACAAAAACAATTGTATGACAGTCTCAACTGTTTGTGTTGTGAACTGACTTTTTCCATTGAGTTTCAATTCCCCATTCTCACAATCCCAAAGAGCACAAATTAACAAGGGCTGTTTCCGGGGTCTGTGAGCTAACGATTTGGGAACTACTAAAAAAAAAAAAAAAAACAAGCTCATGTAGTCATGTGTGGAAACCAAGCAATGGCAAGAACTTTGCTCCCAACCTTGTTGTTTGTTAAAGATTTAGTTTAATTACAGTGATTAATTAATGTTGGGAAAAATGAAGGATTAAAACATGAATCTTTGAGCTGAATTAAGGCGAGATCCGTAGATAGAATCAACCGGATAATGGTTGGAGTGTGTTCTCTTTCCATTGAGGATGAACATGGTATATTTACATGTTTAATTCCGTTTTAAAATGAATGAGATATTCAAATTTAGAGTTTGCCTAATTCAAAAGGTAAAAAGGACTAAAGGTAGTTAAAATCATTTAGTCCCATATTAAATATGGGATGGATAACTGAAGTGTATAAATAGAAGAAAATGGGAACAAAGGGCACGGATTTGATGCTACCTGTGCTGAAATATTTATGTACTGACCTGGCCAATTAGATTGTCTATGATCTTTATAGAGTTAGGTAAATGATTACTGAATTAATTAATATGAGAAAGAAATTTGAAACCAGTTTCTTTTATGTTTCTCATTTCAGTATATTTTTTCGATATTATTAATTTTAGGTGATGATAATTTGCTAAAAGCTAAATGATGTTGCTGTAATTAGGATGATTAAGAATGATACAACCATACAAATTGGAGTTTATCACCGAGATACTGCATTTTCTATTTTAGTTATTCAACTTAGTCTACAAATATTATGAGAAGCAATCGTGTAAAATCTTAAACATAATGCCTAGTTTTGCAAGTGACTGTACTTTTCTCCTCTCTCTTTTAAACTTTAGTGATACAGTTAGTTTTGCAAGTAACTGCATCAATAATAAGAAAAATCAAAACAACGAAATTGAAGAAATACATATAAGATGTGTGCTCACTTATTTTAAAGAGTTTATTATCTTTCACTTGGTTGAGATTGCTAATGAGTTTTATTATATCACGATATAAAAGACTAGAAATTTTGATAGACTCATGTTCAAAACATTACAAATCTTGTATTAAAAATGAGAAAGAGCTAGAGAAAAACTAATAGGAGTTAGTTTTTTTAAAGTTCTTAGGAAGGAAGAGTTACACTTGACCACAAGTTTTGCCATCCATTGTAAATTACTGTACAAGTAATTACTCGTCTTTCTTAACTAGTGAACAGTATCCTTAATTTTAAGATATTATTTTTAATTGATATTTGTCAAGTAGTGCAATTACTCTTTTATGCACAGCCTGGTGATATTACTCTTTTATGCATAAAAGATCTGCATAAAAGAGTATTTCCGAATAATTTCCTAAAATCTAAATTATTTCAAGTAACTAGAAATAAAAACTCATGTATTTTAAATGCTTTTCGTCTATCCATCAATTAGGCGCAAAATGGACTGCCGAAAATAGCATATTGCGTATATCCACGTCTTTAGAAATATAAATTCTCGATCCGATCATTTTCATCATGATCTAAATACTTAAAAACCCTCGCACACCAGTTTTTGTTAGATTTCAAATATTTTACATCCGTTGAAGATCTTTATTTACAAAAAATCACATGTTTTGAAGTATATTTGATCATATTTCTAGTAGTTCAAATTTTAACGATTTTTCAGCAATACGACTGTTGTAACCGTTATATACATGATCAAACGGATGTCAAGATGCGTGATTTTTTGTAAATACACATCCTAAAAGATGGATTACAATTTATAAGATTGGTCAAAAAAAATTATGAGAAGAGAGAGAAATCAATCGCCGTGAAAAATTTCACGAGCCCTGTAAAATAGCATCTGACATACATATTCCTCGCACACATATTATCGCTCATTCTTTTAAAAAAAAAGGGTGAAGTTATCTCCGGTCACATGGGGCCATTAGCTCTTATTCTACTTTAATTTTTGGAGTAAAGCTCAAGGAACTTGCCCACAAAAGTTTGTTCCATCCATTCTTTTTTTTGTATTCACTTCAGGGTACAATAGAAATATAGTGACTACATTTTCTTAGAATAACACTGCAGGATGTTTATATAGTTTTTTGTTCTTTTTTGGGTTATTTTCTAAAACGTGCTATTTGCTCGAATTTTTGTAAAGATCAAAAGAAACAGAAAGGAAAAAAGTTGAATATTTTCTATTACTCATTCGTGAAGGACTTAGGGTACCATCCCAAAAGACTAACCTTTTAAGTGAAGTTGCCTAAATTCTTATATACCTAACACCATCCCTACATCTAGTCGATGTGGGACTATTTGTTCAACTCAAACCTCAACAATTCGATTAGTCAACAAACCAATGCCACATCGTATAGCTCAATTGGAGAACAAATGGCGATTTCTTTTTCCTCCTATTTATTAGCCCTCAACTAACCACAGATTTTGGTTTATCATCTGCTGATTCTGATTAGGCTTAAATCCTAATATAATCATATATACGAACATTACAAGGGATGTAATAAAATTGGAAACCAAACTTAATCTGAATCCGGGTCTTCCGATACAAATCGATGTTGCATGTTGTTTGATTACATTTTGATTTTCCAAAAGAAAGAGAGATAATTTCAAAGTAAACCTATGGAATGCCCACATCCAACTCTTTTCTATAAGAACTTTCAACTTATTTTAACAACTGTCATTTATTTTTAGATTGAGGACTCCTCACGATTTGACTCTTCCTCGTTATCACTAAATCGGGTTTCACTAAAGACGCTTTCACTATACTCATTTTTTATCCAGGTAATGCGGTTAAGCCCACACAAATTCTTGCAAAAATATCATCACCTGTGACGGCTACTACACTGTCTGATTACAATCATAATCACGAGGAGCTCGAACTCAAGTCCGGACAAATTGATTTTTGAAAAAAAAAAAAAACTTCACTGTGTCTTTTACCTGACCACAGTGGTGAGAGTGCTCCAATCCAAGTGTCAGAATTTACTATAGTCCTGTGGGCATAAGAATTCCATCTAAAGAAATGGATAATAAATGCCACCTTTGGTCCTAAAGAAAGCTAGGAGAAGATAGAGAAATTAAACAATGCTAGACAAAGACATCCTTTTACCAACACATGGCATCTTATTAAAAAGAAAAGAAAACAAATAGAAGAAAAGGAAAAGCACTGATCATGATTAAGAAAGACTTGAACCAGATTTGGCAGCTCTAAAGTCGGTTGTCACGCTATAACTAGGCAAAACTCTGTAAAGTTTAGCTCCCCAATGCATAAAATTTTCTTCACCTCCTTTAATTAATCCTAGATGACACTAACTTCCTCATTTGATCAGCACAACTTAACCCAAAGAACAAAAACAAAAGGAAGGAAAAAAAAGTAAATAGGGGAGGGGAAAAAAAGGACAGAGATGGTCTGTTTGATTGTCATAATTGACCGTAATTTGTAAGTCGTAATTTGTAAAGTCTTTTACAGTTGTAAATGAGTTACATGCATGTAAGTTTTACGGTGTTTGATTGGTAAAATAAAGTTATAAGTTAGAAAGTGTATTGTGTTTTACGGTGTTTGGTTGTGGTAATGTGTAAGTTGTAAGTGAAAAAATTGATCACAAAATTAACTATTTGATAATTTAAAAAAATTTTAATATTGTAAATAAATACTAAAAATGTTAAATATTAAGAAAATATTAATATAAAAAAAAATATAAATTTGCATGACCACAAAATTAACTGTAAGTGAGCAGTATATGAGTGATAATTAGGTTGCAAGTGAGTGATAATGAGTTACGTAAGTCTTTTACGAATTACAGTCCAAATAAATACCGTAACTGTAATTGAGTTGTAAGTTATTTATGAGCTACAGTGTTTTACGACATTTACAATGAAACAAACAGCAAGTAATGTTTGTAAATGGTATTACATTTATCAAATTTTCTTCCACTTCTTCTTTTTTTTGGGTTTTCCATTCTTACCCCTGTACAGACAAACAGCGGAAAAGTACGGATCCACAGTCAACATTCATGCGCTGCTGCTGCCGCTCTCATCCGCAGCGCCTTAACTCTCCGTCACGTGAGAGTCACGCGCTTCACATGATCAACCCACAACGAATGAAGCTTGTCAGAAGGACTTAAAACCTTTTTTGAGTGCCCCTCGTCTCCTCAACTCCAACCCACGTTGGGTTTTTCTATTATTGTAATTATTATTACTCACATTTGTCAAACTTTTTTTTTCTTTCAGTCAACTATATAATGAGAAATGCTCATCTCTTTGTTTTAAAAAAGGAAAATCATTTGTCAACTGACTGAAATAATAAGACATGAATATCTTAAGAAAATATAATATGAGGTAACAGCGTGTGGTGATCTCATTGAAAGCGTCAAAAAACCTCTTTCCTATAATTAAAAAAAAAAAAAAAAATTAACTAGCACACTTCAGAACCAGAGGATTTTGCCCTCAAGTTAGCTTTTGTTCGATTCGCAGATTGATTTTCTCATTTAGAGCTCACACAAACATTGCCTGTCCATCTGGTGTAAGAGTCACATAAGCGAAAGGGAGTGTCGAGCGGGTCTCTCTTTCTCTCTCTCTGAGAAGAAAAGTTGATAATAACCCTAACAGATACTTGCTAAGATCATTATTATCTAAAATATCTGAAATTCATACTTATTTTTCGATATCAAGTTTAGATAATTATTTCATTTTATGAAAACAGGCAACTACATCGTAAATATATTGGAGCTGCAACCTAAAAGAGGTAAAAACAAAAAAACTCTACTCAGCAACTTTTAGGTCAACCATAATGAAATGTATATCTTCTTAAAAAATTATAGAGAGAATTGATCTTTTCATCTACATGCCAGTTTGGGATTTATTTAAAGCATGCATGGAATAGAAGAAACCTACCTCTCCCTCTCCATTACAACCACCTCTTGTCCCGCGAATTAATATCATGGTGATATCATGTAACATAATGTGCAAGTTATAAATAATGGGATTTATGAACTGTACTCCTCTTGCCTCTTGCTTGATACCTTGGTGAACATATTAACACCGGGAGATTTTTTTGGGGGCATAAGCGCTCAGGAGGTGGAATATATATATATATATATATATATATATATATATATATATATATATATATATATATATATATATATATATATATATAGGAAAATTTTCAAATGAGAAACTTTCTCATAATAAGCTTCGTGAGAAAACCACATAAGAGAGATTTTATGGATGATAGACTTTCTCAAAATAAGAGATAGACTTGTGTCCTTCCAAAAGGATTTGAAGCCGAATCCTTCCCACTCAAATACCAACATCGGACATTCGAATACAAGATCCACTCCGTTGAAGTTGATCTATATTATTTCAAGTGTGTATAAACCAAAAATCAAGTGTTTTGAATATTTTTGCACATGCATCGAGTAGGAAAAAAACGGACAGCCTAAATAGTGAGTTGGTTAGTTTAACGGTGTAGAACATTTGAAACCTAACAAAAATAGTGTTGTATGGGTTTTTTAATGTTTAGATCATAATGAAATGGTCGGATCAAGAATTTGTATGTCTAAAGACATAGATCTAACTAACTCACTACTTTTGGCCGTCCATTTTGCGCCGCTTGATAGATGAGCAAAAAATATTCAAACACTTGATTTTTGGTTTATAGATACTTGAAATAATATAGATCAACTTCAATGGAGTGGATCTTGTATTTGAATGTTGGAGGGTTGTATTTGAGTTGGAAGGATTTGGGCTCAAATCCTTTTAGGAGGACACAAGTTTATCTATATACACACACAGAAAAATGTATATCAGCCGACAGTTGAGAGTGCCTCTCAACCGGCGGTAACATGGCACAGTATGTGCCACATGATTCAGCAATGTTAATGGCGCCCTCACTTTTGAAAATAATAGAAATTATTAAAAGCCTCTACCGTGCAAAAAAGACAGTTTTCTTAGGATGATATTTTAGTTTTATATCTTTATTATTATTTTTCCCCCTTTTTATATATCTATCTCTCTTTGTGTCTCCGCGCGCTGTCAGATCTAGATTTTTTTGAAAAAATTAGTTGATTCGTAAAGATCGTTGTTCTAAAAAAAGCGGGAGTTGTATCAGATATTGATTTCTAATTTGCAAACCTAGATCCCATCAGTTCTCCATCAGATTTCTCTCGGCTTCTCTATTTTAATGTCTAGCCCCAATCATAATTCATCTCCCGCCAGCCTATCTCGTCGCAAGCCCCGCCCTCTTTCTCCGTATCTTAATATGAATCATTTATCATCAAGTTCAAGTTCATCACAGAATACAGAAAATCCTACAGGAAGGGAATCTTTGGATGTTGATTAAGAGGTTAGTTTTTTTCTATTTTTATTTATGTTAATCTTCGTCGCAATTGCAACTGAAAAAATTATTGAATGCCCTAGATGACACTGCGACCTAGTATAAATTTTATAGTAAAGGATGCCAATTAGGTCGCAGTTTTTTATATATAATATCACAGTTCTTTTTTAAACTGCGACTTTAGTCACAATTTATAACTACATTAGATATGTGACCTTTGTCGCAGGCCTTTAATATATTAAAATTCATATTTAGCTTTATAGTCATTAAGTATTTATGGACTGCAGTATTTAATAAAACACTTTCCATGATATTATAAATATTTTTAAGGATGCGACTAAGGTCACAATTTTAAATTCATAATATCATAGTCCATTTTAAAAATGCAAACTCAGTCGTAATCTTTAATTACATTAGATTTGCGTTCTTTGTCGCAGTCTATTAATATATTAAAGTTCATGTTTAGTTTTTAGTCCTTAATTATTTAAGGAATGCGATAATAGTCGCAGTATTTAATAAAATACTTTCCATAATATTATAAATATTTCTAAGGTCGCAGTTTTTAATACATAATATCATAGTCCCTTTAGAACTGCGACCTTAGTCGCATTCTTTAATTACATTAGGTGTGTGACCTTAGTCGCAATCTTATTATATATTAAAGTTCATGTTTAGTTTTGAGTCATTAATTAGTTAAGGAATGTGACAATAGCAATCATGATCGCTATATTTAATTATTAAATTTCAGATCTGTTTTTTTTCAATTATTTCTTTCATTTTATTAAAACAATTTTTTGGTAGGAAATGAATTTTCATGGTGAAATGTCTGGAAGCGTAGTTATTTTTTAGGACAGCAATTTGCAACAGACGATAAAGTATACAACTTCTACAATGCTTATGTAAGAAACAGAGGTTTTGGCGTGAGGAAAAAAGAAATAGATAAGTCACGTAGGCTTCCGCATGAAGTTATTTGTAGAAAATATTGTTGCAACAAGGAGGGTGTTAAAAAGTTATGTGACAAAAGACAATAAGGTCTTATCGTCAACCGTCGTATTGATACTAGAGTTTAGTGTCCTACTGAGATGAATGTTCGTTTGCGTTTATTACCAGACAGAAGGTTTTAGGTGGTCACCAAGTTTACTAATTCGCATTCGACAAGCACGGATAAGGTCCATCACTTTTATTCTCATCAGACACATCGATCCAAGATGAGCAGAAGCATTATGAGCAATTTGGTTGATGTAGGAATGCGTCCTTCTAATATATCTCGCGTTGTTAATACAATGAATGATGTAGAAGGTTGTGAAGAAGTAAGCCCCCAATAAGTCATTGATTATATTCGACAGAGGAGAAATAATATCAGGCAGTAGTTTATTCCTGTCATCATATATTTTCAAGAGAAAGCAGAGTCAGTTCTACAATTTTTCTTTACTAGTGAGGTTGATCATGCAGACACATTAAGAAGTATTTTTTAGGCTGATGGAAAAGTAATATCTTCTTATTTAAGTTTTTCTGATGTTGTGATTTTTGATACAACATACAGGACTAATCACTTGAACATATCCTTTTCTCCATTCGTTGGAGTGAATCATCATCGACCGTCTATTTTGTTCGGTTGTGCATTGCTCGTGGACGAGCAAAAGAATACATTTATTTGGCTTTTCAATAAATGGCTCAAATGCATGCACCGAGTTACACCAAAAGTGATCATTACTGATCAGGATGCCGAATAGGCGATGTTATCAAGATAGTTTTTCCAAATTCCCGACACCGTTACTGCTTTTGGTATATAAGGAAACACATTGACGAGCAATAAAACCCCCTGATAAATAAGTATGGAGATGATTTTGTCATTGATTTCAATTTTGGTATTCCTCTCGTGATATAAGCACATGCTAGAAACGATGGAGATTGATGAAGCAAAAATGTCATATAAATGAAGAAGAAAGTTGGTTGGTAAAGATGTACACATTGTGTACACATTGGGTTAATGCTTATCTAAAGGATATTTTTTGTGCTGGAATGACAACTAGTCAAAGATCTGAGAGTATTAATTTCTTTTGACGGTTTTGTGAATGCAAATACAAAACTAGTTGAGTTTGTCCACCAATAAGATAAAGCTGTCGCTGCCCGTCGTAGAGCTAAAAAGACTTCTGGTGTTTGAATTATGTGCCTAATTGTACATCGAATCCATATGAGAAACAACTCTCAAAGTTTTATATCAGGAAGATATTTCAGTTGTTTCAAAAGAAATAGACATTTGTAATGACACTCTTTTCGAAAGAGTTAAAACATGACGGCTCAAGAATAACTTATTTGATCGGTGATTTTTCTGAATCAAAGGACAATTGGGAGAAGGTCTATTATGCGAATTGTGGTGAGCTTCATGTGTCTTGTAGTTGTGCCTTATTTGAAACAGAGGGTATCCTTTGTAGACATACTATGTACATTTTATGGCGCAATCATGTGAAACATATACCAGAAACTTATATACTTCAGAGATGAAAATTAGACGCCCGTTACAAGAATGTTGTAACTGAACTTGGTTTGAAATCTTTTCCAAATCAAGGTACGCGAGGATCTGCTAGATTGTGGATACTGCAATCCAAATCTAATGCAATTTTAGAAATGATTTCTGATTCGGATATCCGTCTTTCCAAGTTGGATGGTGTACTTGAAAGATTTGCTGTAGAAATCAGTAATGACTTCAAATCTAAGACATTAAATGATCAATCATTGCAGACTGAAACTAATGTTGGTTCTAATTCTTTAGTTGTGGTATTGAGAGACGGTAAAGAATTGACAATACGCGACCCTCTTGATCTTGTGGCTACAAAACGGAGGCCTAAAAGTGCATTGAGGATAAAGTCTGAATTTAAAGATTCTCTATCACAGAAGGAGGTGAAGCACCGTAAATGTGAAAACTGTCAACAGCTGGGCTATTACAGGACTGGTTGTCCTTTATTGGTATGATAATTTTCTCTTATAATATTTCCGTTTTAGTTTGTTATTTCAAACATTTACATTATATTTTTTTAATAAAATTTTTGTATCATGCATGCTTTTTCATTATCACATGAATTTAAATTTTTTTAATTTTTTATTCTCAGCGGAAATAGTATCAAGTTGCAGCAACAAGTAGGAGTTATTTTTTTTGCATCTTTCTGGCGAGGAATACGACCAAGGTCTCAATGTTAATGTAGAAAAGGATATCAATGAACTGCGACCTGAGTCGCAGTCTAGTTAATATTATAAATTTTTGTTAATCGTTGTTTATGTTCTGTATGTTTTATTACATTAAGAAATTTTCATTTATGTTACCAAATTACTATGTTCTTTTTTTTTTAAAAATTTGTTTGAATAAAGTGAAATTTATTCTTTTTTTTAATGATCATTGTGACCATGAACGCATATACAAGGGTCGCAGTCAACTTATTCTGGCTGAATAATAATAACTGCGACTTAGGTCGCAGTGTCTCGTTAAAGGACGCAATTTTACATATTATATATATTTTGGAATAGGAAATAAAATTAATGAATTAAAGATAGGATTACTAAGCTTCACCGCGAGAGAAAAAACTTTTTGAAGTGCGACGATGGTCGTTTTATGTGAATTATTTGAATATATTGTCAACACAGTGTTTTAGTCGTGACTGCAACCTTAATCGTAATTTTCATGATATATTGTAGAAGATCGCATTTTTATGCTGAATAGGTGCAACCTTATTCTTAATTATGTGGATCGCGACAATAGTCGCAGTTTTTTGTATTGGCCCAAGGTTACAATCACCCAGTTTTATGCTTTTGATGATAACAAAATATATGTAGTTATTTGTACTAATTAAGTTCAAGTGTTTAAGTTTATCTCAGGCTTTTAAGGATTCAAGGAGTTTTCTTCCTCTAAAGGAAGGTGTTGGAGACTCAAGAAGACTCAAATAAGAGATCAAAACTCAAAGCACTCAACGTCGCTAATGGAGAAGCCCGATTGAAGATCTTGTAATCACCCAGAGCCTTGTAAGATATTAGTTTATTAAAGTGTAAAATATAGTAGTAACGCTCGAGAAGTTACACACACAAAATACACGATTTCAAAAAATACAAGCTTTGATTGTATCGGTATTTTGCATATTTGATTTTGATACATGTCTCATAATTTTTCAAAATTTTATAACAAGTTTAGAACATGTATTTCATCACCTATACATTACTACATTACCCTTAAAACCAATACAAAATATTTTAAAATTGTTTGATATTCAAAATCTACACATAAAAACTGTTTCAGGCTAGAACGGTCGACCACCTGGTCGACCGGTGCCCATTGCAGGCCAGAACGGTCGACCGTCCGGTTGACCGGGCCTTTGGCCAAGGAGCGTGCACGCACGTTGTAGATCGATCGACCGTCGACCGCTAACCCTTGTGGTCGACCGACTGAGAGACCCTAACTCTCTGTTGGGATCGGTCGACCGACCGGAAGTTTAAATTTTTATTTTTAAAATACCGAGCGGTCGACCGCCCGGTCGATCAGAGCCAACGGCTTTATTCTGGATGACCTGCCGGTCGACCGACAGGCTGCCAAATGGCCATAACGGCTAGTTTTTTAATCTGTTTTGTTTTTAGTGGATTCCAACGGGCATTTTAGTTTCCAAGTGTCTAAACACACTCCACATGGATTTATAAATGATATTTATTCATTGCCTATATATATATATATATATATATATATATATATATATATATATATATATATATATATATATATATATATAAATGGGTCATGAGTTTTAGTTTCAAACAAAAAAAAACACATAAGTTTACAAGTATTCCAAGTTTGTTTTAAAAGAGAAAAGTTTTACTAACTTTCAATCTCCAAGTTCTTTCTTTCTAAAGCTATTTTCAGTTGGTTTTAAAACCCCTCTATTCTTTCTAACTGAATTTCATCTCTCACTTAACTTCTTGAGCAACACTTCATATTCTACTCTATAGAAAGTTGTAAGGGAGAGTGTTTGTGATCTTATTAGATCACCAAGTGCTTTGTAACCTCAATTGACTTTGTGCTATCTCTTGTGTAGAGGGTTGAGTTGGTGGAGTTGTGTACTCCGGTGTTGTGTAGACCAACTTGTAATTCCTTTGTGTAAGGTCTCTTTGTGGAAGATCCCTTAGAGGATAGTGAAAGCCTTCATAATGATGAAGGCGGGGACGTAAAGCAGTGGCGTAATATGTACCACAGAACTGGGTAATCTTTATAGGGTCCTGCTTTTAGAAATATCAAAAATTACTAAAAGGCCCTCTTGGGTAATCCTTTATATACATGTATCAGATCTCTCTGACCCTTTCATTTTTGAGATCTAGCCCCAATCATATTTCATATCCGGCCACCCCATCTCATTGCCGGCCTGCCCACTTTCTCTCCAACTGAATTTTGATTTATGAGCCAGAGTTTATTTTTTTTAGATTTTATGTATTATTCATGTCATTGATTTGTTGTTCTCAATCCTCCTTATAAATAATTATTACGTTTGTATCAAGATTGCGACCATGGTCGCAGACACAAGATTTATATGAAGATTTTGACCTTGGTCGCTGTCCTCATTAACAATTTTTAACTTTTTATGTAGTAATAATGCGACCTTAGTCGCAGTCCTAAAGTAATCTGAATACTTGTTTATTTTTTTTTTATACGCAGATATTATATTTTTAGGAATGCGACTAAGCTCGCAGTGGTCGATAAATATTTTTCAGTTGTTATAAATTGTGATCTTAGTCGCAGTTTACAATTATATTAGGACTGTATCATGTGAAACTCATAGACATGTCATTTTTTGTACTTAAATGATACACAAATAAATTCTTTTTTGCAGAAATTTATGATGTTATATGTAAGGATTTTACTGACTGCGACTATAGTTGCAGTTTACTTATGATTTTATATATTTATTTTACTGGGATTGTTGTATGTTTTATAACATACGAAAAGAACTTTGCATTTGCGTTACATACTGCGACCATAGTCGCAGTTTTTTAATTTGTGATATACAGTGAAACATACAGATTTGAGAGGATTGCGATCATGATCGCAATATCAAATGTCGATACAGTTAACTTTGGACTGCGACTATGGTCGTAGTTTTTAATTTGCTTGAATGTACAATGATCAAACTGTTTTTTATCAGGACTGCGATCATGATCGCAGTTTCATGTATCAATATAGTTAATAATGCACTGCGACCATAATCGCATTTTTTTATTTGATAATTATTAACTGAATACTGCGATCATGGTCGCCGTTGAGATGCAAAACTAATAACTTTTCATTTATAAACACAGAGTGCAAAGTTTATTTATGGAAGATCATTTTCAGTTGAGAAACATACTTCATATGTATTTTTAAAAATATGGAATATCATTTTTCAGATAAAAATCATATTTATAACAGAGACCTTACAAAAAAGAGCATTAAAGGCTCTTAAAAGAAGATAAAATTAAGGTGAATATCAGAAGACTAGAAAATCCTAGTTCTCATCGTCATCACCATCATAAGCAGATTCGTCATCTTCCTTTTCATTCTTTCTTTCCTCATCTTTTCCATCGTCGATCGGCTCGCTGTCCTCTTCGCTTTCTTTCTCTTGTGAGGGTACTTTGGTTCGTTGATAAACTCTCAGAATGGGTCGTCTGTATCAAATTCTTCCTCTGATCCGTGTCGAGAAGAACCTCCAGAGGATATGTTCAAAGAAAGTGCACCTTCAGCATCAGAGGGCACACTTTCATAAAGCATGTCTTTGTAAAGTGGCAGAGGAATAAGTTACTCACTAGGCCCCATAAAAACTTGATCATCCTCATGAAGAGGAGGATCAGAAGCAACATTATTTGATGTAGTGAGATAGTCAAAAGGAGTAAAGTCCAGATTGCCATCAGATTCACTAGAATCCCCTGAAGAAAGAGAACCGGTGGGAGAATGACTGAAGTTGAAATCTGAGTGTTCAGAAGAAGAAGACGAGGATAACATGATTCAAGAATAAATAGTTTCAGGAAGATTGGAAATCAAATTGAAAAAGAAGAGCACAAATAATTTTTAAAATATGAGATCTTTAAAATATATACTTACAAGTATCTACAAAAAGGCCAATACTGTGAAATGACGTGAATAGTAATAATAAGTATTAGAGGTGATGGTTGAGTATTTGAAGAAGAGATAAAAAAATTAAATATTTAATTGAAGCAGTTATGGCGGAAGAATCCAAAGAGTTTCTTTTTCAGAAGTTTATGGCGTGAACTACAAATTAGCTTTTTATAGAATATTTTCTCTATATATTTAAATTTCGTATGGTACACATCTTTCCTTTATCGAGATTAATTTTTAGTACACCTCTTTTTTTGAGACTGTTGTTGTATCACGGTAGATAGGATATTAATTACTGCAATTAGGTCAGAGTAATTAATATAGTATTTTATAAATTATGATATACGCGGACTCCTCTTACAGTCGCAGGGCTAATCTACTTTATTAGGTCTGATTGTTGTTAGGACTGCGACCTTTATTACATTTTATAAACGATCAAAATTCTATTAAATGCGACATGCGAATAAGGACTGTGAGTATGGTCGCAGTGCTTTAACGATAGTATATTTCGTCTATTATTTTTATTCATGTTTTGTTCATTATCCGTTTGAATTTTACTACTGCTTAGTAAGGACTGCGACTAAGAAATTTATGTATTAGGGTTAACAGGATTTTAAGGTCTGCGATTAGGGTCGCACTCGTGATATAAAATTGAAAGTTGTGTTATACTAGGATAACGACCATGGTCGCACTACTATTATATTTTGATAATATCTTAATGATATGTATTGTGACCTTGGTCGCATTTATAATGTACATTGAGAGTAAAATATTTCTTAGTACCAAGACCAATCATAGTCGCAGTTCATTAAAAATTGAATGAAATATTGTCCAACCAATCTACAAATATTGTGACAATTATGAGAATATTAGATTTACAAATATCTGCGTATAAAAATATTGTGTCAATTACTGTAACAGTCCCAAATTTTATTACTTTAATCCTTCACAAATTCGCAATTTAGGAGAAATAATTCTTGTCATATAAAGTTCAAAATTTCGGCAGCATCTCCCCTGTATTTTGCCACTTGTCCAAATACAACATATATCACAATCAATTCATACGGCTTAATTCAATCCAAATACATTATATATCAACCCAACAATCACCCACGCAACATAATAATACAAATTTTGGCTCACACGGCCTACTCGCATATAATATAACAATTTCAGCTTGACATCGCCTACTTATATGAAAACACAACAATATAAGCTCGAGAGTACCCCTCTCAGCATCTACAAAATGATGCAATAATAATATATTACCAACTTATCATGATCATCACCATTAACTCAATAATACATCTTTGAGAATACATATTTTGATATCACTAACTAATAAAAACTATCTCTAATGTCAACTCAAAATGACACATTTACGATATACCTCTAAACATATTTATACAAAATCAACTATCTATCTCACATCTACAACATGCTACCACAAGCACAAATACTCGAGAAATTTGACATGATTAACTTACACAAATAAAATAGATTTATCTAAAATAAGTCTCAAGTGAAGATTGCACGCAACTTAAACCAGGCTCCTGTCTCCACGCAACCTGTAAACATGTTAGTTTAAGGGGGAGTGAGCTCAACAGCTCAGCGAGTAGAGTCAAATAAGAAAAATCAAGGAATGATATATAAAATGATAATGAGAACATGATTTCACTAAAGAGTAAACAAGAGTTCAAAATAACAAGATTACTTGGAACCGACACCTATGTATAGTCGTGGTGATCGAAACATGTGCCTAAGATTCTCATTCATTAATTGGGGCGGTTGACTTTACCGGTCATTGATTCCCTTTAATCTTCTTAATTTTTCTATTCCTGCCTTTTTGCATGATTTATGAGTTATATAAAATACTTTCTCAATTATTTATAGTTTGTTACTGAATCCATCTTATGTACACACAGCACGTAATACCCACGTGTCTCATATATCAAACATGGAGTACATCAAACATACTCACAATTTTATGAATATAGTTATCGGCCCCGATAATACAATATCATAATAACACATCACACTTCTACATTCACACATAATACTTGGTGGGGTACATCCCATTCATTATTCATATGCATGCACACTAAACTTCAAAGGAAGTGTGAAATCCTATGTCTTCCCCTCTTACCGGCTCCCGCCGGCCCATTCCTTCATTATATAAATATATGTGATGACTCCATCTTCTCCCTCCTACCGGCTCCCGCCCGGCCCCTTCCTCCGTGATATAAATATATATATAATTATATCGTATCACAATAACACTGTCTTCCCCATCCTACCAGCTCCCGCCCGGCCTCTCCTCCGTTATATGTGTGTGTGTGTGTATAGCAATCACACCATCTTCCCCCTCCTACCGGCTCCCGCCTGGCCCCTTCCTCCGATGTGCATGAAAGCAGCAGATATATATACACACACACATACCCATAATTTACCACCAATTTATCAATGATATGAATATCAACTGATTACTATAGTTTGCTTTCCATTTTGTAAATTCTATTATGAAGGAATACACATGTTCACTGTATATGAATACATATAGAAATTACAAGCTACACTGTAGTGATATACTCACTTCCTTTGTATGGGTCGGGTTCTCATTCACCTTATTAATATCTGACATTTTGATCACAATACTTATATATATATCAGCAATATATCATGCACACTCAAGTTCATGCAATTATCATTACACACATCATAGGATCAATCAATATTAGTATATGGTAATAACCGTCTCATACCTATATTCAAGTAATCACTTAGTGTAAAATCTTTAACCGCTATAGTTAATCTCAAGCCCAGTCTGTTACCTATTCTAATTTCATATCATTTGATTATAATTAAAGTGGAAGTTTACTCACTGACATACTCTTTAATTTAGTCTTCAAGGGAACTCTATAGCACATAACATACCAATCTCACTATGTGGCATACACAGATATACATGTAACACGCACACACACCCATCATTAGGTGTATAGATAAAAATATACATCATTGAGTTATTATTTATTCAATTCTTAGTTTACCAATTTTTGTTTCTGAAGTTACACTCATAATAATCTTATACACATACTAGTTACTAATACTGTGCTATATATTATCAAACTTACCCATTCAGGTTTTCTTAATATATATTGAAATATGTTTCTCTAGATTTCAGTTCTCAGTACATCGATTACATTAGCCTCTTCAATATATGGATTTATCTATTCCATTGTTTATCCAGTACCCATTTATACACTCGATTTTCAGGGTTTGGTTCGATATTGACATTAAATAAAATTCCATTTACCATTGAGAGAAAGATAAATGGTGTGAGTTTTGACCTGAGATCATACAACAGAAAAATTTCAAGAATAAGTTATAACCAATTATACTATAGCAGAGACATATTGTTGAGATAAGGTAATTGTAAAGAACTTGCATCTATTCCTAAATAAGTGAATGAGTAAAATAGAAAAGAAAGACGAATCCAAGAATTTAATGTTATAATATGGATTCCAAAAGGTTAACCGGCCTGCAGGAATAGGAAGATTTAATCTATTACATTATAATTTTAATTAGACTGCGATTTGAAAAAAAAAAAAAAAACACGGACATCGAAGTCAGTAATCATAACTTCTCACGGGATAGGAGGAATACCTACAATACTTGGAATGTAGTTCACCAAGAAACGTAATGGAACATGATATCCTCGACTATACAAAACAAATAATGAACATGAGTTCAAAATCTGACAGAACCTTAATGGTCTTCATTGATTGCATGAAAAGAAATTTCTTTAGTATCTACATTCTACAATTCTATCTTATCTACTACCTGGGCTTACATGCAGTTAAGTTCTATCATTCTTAGTTAACCCGAAAATCTTTATCCAAGATAACAAATGTCAGAGACATCGCTGCGATTATCTATTACACTATCTTATTGTCTAAGATTTTGAAACTCAGAATTCGATACTGAAGGTTACATTTAATTAATTTCCAGTATTAAATAGTGAGATTTGTTCAGGTGTAACCCTCTAAGATAGCAGGACAAGTCTTCAATTGTTTTAGAATATAACACAAGAGTAGCTAACCATATCAAGTCAATTATCGTGTCAAGTCAGTTCAATCAAGGAAAGAGATTAAACACAACGGGACTGATAGAGGTCAAATACTTAGAAAAATTGAACAACAATCCTCTTACGTTAGAATATTAATAGCATAACTCAACAAGAAGTAAGGATTTAGCTCGCGTCCGCGAACTAAAATTTGTTGTGAAACACTATGTTTAGAGATGTTGAATTTTAGCTCCAAGTAAGGTAACAAGGACCAACATTCTCTCG
The DNA here is from genome assembly GCA_038442645.1 of Agave tequilana. Classification (NCBI taxonomy): domain Eukaryota; kingdom Viridiplantae; phylum Streptophyta; class Magnoliopsida; order Asparagales; family Asparagaceae; genus Agave; species Agave tequilana. The sequence goes on from JAVJIF010011395.1 coordinate 63,361, forward strand.
AAAACTACCAAAATTGCGTACTCTACATACAATTACTATCAATGCCATATCTAATGGAAAAGAAATTGGACCAAGTTTACGTTGAATCTTGTGTTATTGGGTTGGCTCATGAGATGAACTAGAAATACTTCCAACCCTCTCAAAAGAAGAAACGTCGACATTCTCAAAATTTAAGGAAATAGAAAAATTAAAAAGTCAATAAATATGATATAAAGTAATTGGTTCATTTTAGCCAGTAGCCTTGAATTTACTGAGAATAAGTGACTAAATGGGTGATTCACAATGACTATAGTCTGACATGACACCTTGATCACAAAACAGAGTCAAGTCCTCATAAATCTTATCATGAGTACACAAATTGTTCAATCTCAGATCTCACATTTGTTTTCTTTATCGCCTACACTAACTGACCATTGGTATGTATTAGAATATAAAGCAATTCATACAAAAATGGATCATATGTACCAAACGGAGACCAATAAAGAAAGTAATACTCAATTTCATAAAGTGAGAATCAATTATTTATAACGTGACAGTACTTCTGCAGATTTTACCCCTGCATTATTAGTTTCAACGTATGTATGTATGTATGTATGTATGTATGTATGTATGTATGTATATTTGCTATTAAATTCTATGATTTATCTCATCTATTATTTTTTTTTGAAGGTCTCCTCGTTAAGGAATCATTGTTCAATATTGATTAGGTAACATACACAAACATTTCTCATTAATTTATGATTGGTTTATTTGATTCAAGTTTGTTTTGATGATAATAGATATATGTATACAAGTTTTATGGACCATTGATACCAATTTTGGACAAGTCAACAATAAAGTATTTATCAACACACAACATCAACCGAACTTGAAAAATCAAGAGTATCACTCATCGATCACTGAAGAACAAGATATTTTATAATCAATTTGATAAATTCACAATTTGCTCAAGCTCGCTTTCTAGAATTTAATTTTAAACTAGAAGAGATTAGATCAAGCAACTCTCCTTCATGTCAATTTCACCGACAATTTATCCACAACCTAAAATAAAATCTCCATTTTGAGCTATTGAATCAACCTAACAACCTCAAGATCAGAAATTATACTACTATCTTGACTAAATCATGAAAATTTTAATAAGATTTTGAAGTAAGATAGATCAAATGAAGACCCACTCACCTAACAATGGGGGTCAACGGCGTGCCTTCCTGCTGTCCACCGTGCCCGCCGCGCGCGCTGCACAGCACGATCTAGCGAGAGAGAGAGAGAGAGAGAGAGAGAGAGAGAGAGAGGAGAGAGAGAGAGAGAGAGATTGAGGGGGAGAGAGAGGGAAGGAGGGGGGGAAAGTGGATGGGGGTCTCTTGGTGCTGGCAGCCACCGTAGGGAGAGAGGGTAGGAGAGAGATTTAGAGTTTGGGGAAAACATCCAAAAACCTAGGGCTCTCACAATATATTCATATATATATATATATGCTATTAATTAATAATTTCCCCAAAAATATTTCATTCTCTCTCTATATACAAACTTGCCACCTCCTCACACAATTCCCATACTTCACAAAATCATGCCACCTCACTCTCCCAATTAATTTAATATACTTGTATTTGCATGTAAGTGTATTATATATATATATATATATATATATATATATATATATATATATATATATATATATATATATATATATATATATATATATTGTTGGCCCAAAGGCCCATCACTCTAGTTTTGATGATGATCAACTCATGTAGTTATAGTACTAATGATCTTGTATTTAATTAGTTTCAGATTTATTATCAAGATCTTAGTTGGTGTTTAGCTTCAATAAAGGATTTAAAGTCAAGTTTTGGAGCTAGCACGGTTTGATTCAAGAGCCTATGCATCAAGATCACATCAAGTACTCAAGAGGAGTCTAGCTCATTGGATCAAGTTTGGATCAAGTCAAGAAGGAGGAGAAGACTTCAAGTGAAGACTTCAAGAGAAGACCACTGTCTAAGTTTGTTTTTGTTAAGATTTTATTTTTTAGATAAAATGTAAATGATAGAATAGTTGGTCGATTGCTCAAGTATACCATATACACTCACACACAAGATTTAGTTGTGTTTTCATAAAAGGATTTTCATTTGGAAAAATACCGGTTTGATTTTTGGAGTTTCAAGTATATATTTTTAACCAAAACCAGTTTAGTGTTTTATTGTCAAAAACATAGATATTTCATCATGTATGTGTAGTGGATCATATCCATACACTCTGTGCTTTAAAAGTATTTAAAATATCTTGTTTTTGTATTTGGAGAAGTTTTGAAAAAATAAGTTTTGAAAAAATACGGTTTTTGTTTTTAGCCAAAATTTCTAAGTTACAAAAATAGTTCAAAATGTTTGTAACATAGTTTGATTTTACTCAAACATGTTTATTTATCAAAGTATAATACTGAAACTATTTTTATAGATTTTTAGAGATTTTATGGGATTTTATTTAAGTCAAAAAGCCAAGTTTTCAATACCCATAATCCCTGTTTCTGGCTTCTGCCGGTCGACCGGCCCAGGAGTCGGTCGACCGACGTGCACAGAACGTGCACGCCAGTTTGGCTGGAGGACCGGTTGACCGACCCGGTCGACCACCAGACAGCTTCTGCTCTCTGGAAAGCCCCGGTCGACCGGCAGAAAGCTCTGCTCTCTGTTTCCAAGCCACGGTCGACCGGGCCGGTCGACCGCTGCCCCAACGGTCAGAAATATGACTGTTGACGGTCGACCGGGCCGGTCGACCGGCAGCCGTCCAGGCTGCTGTTTTGCCCAGACGGCTAGTTTTTCCTAGCCTATATAATGGGGGTGTTATGGACTGTTTTGGATAAGATTTTAAGTGGATTTTTGCACCAGTTTTTCCTACTCTATTAAGAAGTTTTCTCTACTTGTTTTAGAGTCAAATACTTCCATTCAAAAGGAGAGTTTATCAAGAGTTTTCAAAAGTGATTTTCTTGTGTTTTCCACCACAACTTCAATCCTTATTTTTCTCACAAACACTTGAGCTATCCATTGCTATATCTTCCTATAGGAGTGTTATCGTGAGAGTGATTTTAGGTGATCAAAGTGTTTTGATCACCAAAGTTCTCATTCTTATTTTTGAGGAGGCGGACTTGCGGGTTTGCCGTGTTTCGAGTTCTTGTGTGAACTCTTTATAGAGGTGCGGCCTCGGCGAGCTAGTGGGCTTGAGGTGTGTTTGTTCTTGTGGGAACGAGTGAAGGGAGTAGAGAGTTCAAGGAGTTCAAGTGTGAACTTGCCTTGTAGGTGTTGCGGCACCGAGTGATCCGGTGGGATCGATTTTAGTGGAAATTCTTCAAGTGTTGAAGGCGGGGACGTAGAGCAAGTGTGCTCGAACCTCGAAACAATTCTCCCGTGTTTGCGATTGCTCTCTCTATCTCTTACTTATTTATATCTTGCATGCTTATATTGCTTTCATCTTTATATGCTTGATATATATTTGTGCCCTTATTGATATATACTTGGGAATTGTTTGCTAACACTAGTATTCAACCAAGAGAGCCAATGCGACACCTCAACTCTTATTTAGAGGAATCTTTAGGAGTTAGTCCAGAGCCCTTCACGGGGAATCCGGCTACACTCTTGTGTTATACTTGGTGTTTAGTTTAAGAAGTTTTAATTTGCATAAATAGTTTTAATTCCGCATTAATTGACCATTAGATTAGCTAGTCACCTATTCACCCCCCTCTAGGTGATTACAATTGGTATCAAAGCCACGTGCTCTTGATTTGGGTCTAACAACCTAGAGTTAAAGATCCTCATTTATAACTAATCACAACATTTGTACACACACCATGGATTTCATGTCACCTCCCACCTTTGACATTCTTAACATCCAAACTTGGAAGGTTAAGATGTCTTTATACCTCAAGGCCTTAGGGATTGTTTATTTTGTCACTATTAAAGATTCTTATCGTTTAAATGGCAAAAATATTGAGGCTAATGCAAAAGCCCTACATGCTTTAAGATCTACCCTAAATGATGATTATTTATCTAGGGTTGCTAATCTTGATTCGGCTTTTGTAGTATGTAATTCTTTGATCTCCCTTGACGAACAAGAACAATACTATGTGGGGAGCGACTCGGATGTTGGAAGTGAAGCTTCCAATGTATGCTACATGGTCAAAGGGGATAACCCCCTTGAGGTAACTATCGAATCCGAGCTAGAAGAGGATGTTGATATACCATATAATGAACTTGCATCTTTTTGTCAACAACTTCTTGAAAAGTATGATTTGCTTAAAAAAGAAAATAAGAAAATGAAAAATAAAATTGATTGCATGTTAAAAGAAAAAGATTCTTTTCAAACTAAATTTGAAAATGTTTCAAAAGAAAATGAGTCTTTGAAAAATGAGAATATTTCCTTGCTTTCTAAATTAAATGACATGTGTGAAGGAAATAATGTTTTGAAAAATAAAATCATTTTGGTAGAAAAATAAAAGGAAGTTGCTTTGAATGAAAACACTTCTTTGAAAAGAAAAATTATTGAAAAAGAAAAAGAAAATGTTTCTAAAAAGAATAAGAAAAATGATTCTCATTCTCATCATGCTTTACATGCTATTATTGATAAAATGAAGTCAAATTTTTGAAAAATAAAATAGATTGTTTGAGCTCAACTTTAAGCAAATGTTCATTTAATCCATTCAAGATTGGAATCCTTACTTCAAAAGAAACAAGCTCCACATGTTCATGCACATCACCCACAACATGCTTATGCACATTTTGCACGTCATGATCATACTCATTCACATGTGCATAGTAGAGTGTACAAATGTACACATTACGGCCGCAAAGGCCATTTAGCAAGATTTTGTTATGATAGAATTAGCTCTTTAAATTTTGCTAATAAGAATGTTTGAGTTCCTTACAATGCTAACCCTCATGGACCCAAAAGAAAATGGGTACCAAAATTCTCACCTTTTGTATTTGATGTAGGTGCGGGCTCTCACAAAACATGAGAGAGTTGGTGCCTTGATGGTGGATGCACATGGACTTGATGGACATACATTCGATGCACCGCTATCAAGGAGGTTTGGTGGGAGACCACCATGTTTTGGAGATTTGGAGTATAGCTCTTATGTTTTGGTAACTATCTCTAAACTCTTTTTGTTTACATGCTTTAATATATACATATATGATTTTAGCATGTTTTATTTTTATAATCATGTTTTGTGCTTCATGTGGTAAATACTTGTTTAGATGTAGTTTTTGTCAAAACTTGTGTATATACATGTACAAATAGTGAGCAACAATTGATTCATATATGTTTGCACTTCATTGCTCATTTGTTCTCACTACATGCACATCTACAGCCTAGTTTTGATGATTTCCTCATTTACACTTGTTTTGCCTATTTACATGTTTTACTTCATGTATATGTAATTTTTATTTCAAATCTAATAAATATACATGTATACCCCTTGAGTCATTTGCCTTCATGCAATTTATATTATGGACTCTTTTTATGTTTGAGATATGTATTCATATTATTAATTTTGAATAAAATCATACATATACCTAGAAGTTTGTTTTTAGATGAAAAATGAATTTTTATGATTTTCAGCTTTATATGAAAAATAAATTTTCATAATTTGTGATAAAATAATATTCATGTTTGTTTTAAACTTTATTGACTATCTTCATGGAAAATGCTAATTACATGATTCATGTACACTCACACTTTATTTGTTTATTCATGACTTTGTTTCATGATTATTTTTGAGCCTTATAGATTTCGAGTGTCAACCTTTATGTATTTAATATGTTTCATGATAGACATATGATTTGGTTTCATGTTTTGAAGAATCTTTAACTAGTTTTTTCAAAAATTACATTTAACTAGTTATCTATTCTTCATTTGGTAGTGTTTTTCAAAACAAAATATTTTCAAACTCTAGCTTTTGAAAACCCCTACCTACCCCTTCATGGGCGGACGGATGGGCGAGCATGCCTTGTATGCTTTATTGAAAAACCTTTATCTTGTGCATGAAAATGGTGGTAATTATGAGTTATATACTTGATTTACAACATATTTTCAATTGGTATCTCAATTGATATTTTTTTGTATATGCTCATATTTTGTTTTCGATATATGTATGCTTCATTTCAAATAATATCAATTTCCATTGGTATTTTCATTTTCATACATATATATGATTTATTTGTGCTTGATTTACAAGATATTTAAATGTTTAAGGCACAACATATGTTTATGCTAAACTTAATTCAAATCTTGATTTTCAATTGTTTTTTGATAAGCTTATGCATTATTTTCAATTAATATCATAATATACAATAAACTTCAATTGGTATCAATTTGTTTCAATTTCCAATTGGGTTTAAATTTCACTTGGTATCAAAATTTATCATATATTTTCTTTCATTGATATCAAAATAAAAAAATGTTTCAATTTTCTTGGTATCACAAATTTCCTACTTCATATGGTATCTATATCTTGTGATATCTTGATTTGTTAATTTTAGAAGAATTCAAAATTTATATTGTTTAGTTACAGTTGGAATCTTAAAAATGTTTTGATATGTTTTAATTACAATTGGAATCATAAAATTTTTGTTTAATTTTCAATTGGTATTAAAAATTTGTTTTTAAGTAATCATCAAAAATTATTTTAAAAATGTTTTGATATATATTGCCTATATGTAAGGGGAGCTTAACATCTCTTCTACATATAGATTCATGTTGAGTGTATCTTATATTGAGGAGCTTGACAACTCTTCTTTATGCGATAAACGTGTGTAGGGGGAGCTTCACATCTCCTCTTATGCATTGCATATTATGTGTTATGTGAGTTAGGGCTTGTCATCCCTTCTTCATGTAATGCATATATGTAGGGAAGTTAACTTAGCGTCTTCCTCTTCATGAATGTATATCGCATATATCTCTTTATTGGTTGATTTGTTTTCACCCCTTTGTTGATTTTTTTTCGAACAAAGAGGGGGAGAAAATTGTTTTGTGTTTACTTTAACCCCTTTATTGATGATTGACAAAAAGGGGTAGAAGTATAAAATATATATGCATGTTTCGGAAAAGAATTTTTGTTTATGCATATTGCTTTGTTTTGCAAAAAGGAGAAAAGAATTTGATGAGTTTTGGCATGTTTATCTCCTTATGTTTGCATACATGTTTGTTTATGTTTACAAGCTTTAATTGAGTATATATTTGTTTATTGTTATGCATGAGTTAAGGTGGAGCTTCTTTGAAGCTTTACTTTAATCCATGCATATATAACTCCATGAGTTTTGTCATCATCAAAAAGGGGGAGATTGTTAGCCCAAAGGCCCATCACTCTAGTTTTGATGATGATCAACTCATGTAGTTATAGCACTAATGATCTTATGTTTAATTAGTCTCAGATTTATGATCAAGATCTTAGTTGGTGTTTAGCTTCAACAAAGGATTTAAAGTCAAGTTTTGGAGCTAGCACGGTTTGATTCAAGAGCCTATGCATCAAGACCACATCAAGTACTCAAGAGGAGTCTAGCTCATTGGATCAAGTTTGGACCAAGTCAAGAAGGAGGAGAAGACTTCAAGTGAAGACTTCAAGAGAAGACTTGTGTCTAGGTTTGTTTTTGTTAAGATTTTATTTTTTAGATAAATGTAAAGGATAGAATAGTTGGTGGATTGCTCAAGTATACCATATACACTCACACACAAGATTTAGTTGTGTTTTCATAAAAGGATTTTCATTTGGAAAAATACCGGTTTGATTTTTGGAGTTTCAAGTATATATGTTTTAACCAAAACTAGTTTAGTGTTTTATTGTCAAAAACATAGATATTTCATCATGTATGTGTAGTGGATCATATCCATACACTCTGTGCTTTAAAAGTGTTTAAAATATCTTGTTTTTGTATTTGGAGAAGTTTTGGAAAAATAAGTTTTGGAAAAATCTATTTTGGAAAAATACGGTTTTTGTTTTTAGCCAAAATTTCTAAGTTATAAAAATAGTTCAAAATATTTGTAACATGGTTTGATTTTACTCAAACATGTTTGTTTATCAAAGTATAATACTGAAACTATTTTTGTAGATTTTTAGAGATTTTATGGGATTTTATTTAAGTCAAAAAGCCAAGTTTTCAATACCCATAATCCCTGTTTCTGGCTTCTGCCGGTCGACCGGGCATGTCGACCGGGCCAGGAGTCGGTCGATCGACGTGCACAGAACGTGCACGCCAGTTTGGCTGGAGGGCCGGTCGACCGACCCGGTCGACCGCTAGAGAGCTTCTGCTCTCTGGAAAGCCCCGGTCGACTGGGTCGGTCGACCGGCAGAGAGCTTTGCTCTCTGTTTCCAGGCCACGGTCGACCGGGCCGGTCGACCGCTGCCCCAACGGTCAGAAATATGACCGTTGGCGATCGACCGGGCCGATCGACCGGCAGCCGTCCAGGCTGCAATTTTGCCCCAACGGCTAGTTTTTCCTAGCTTATATAATGGGGGTGTTATGGACTGTTTTGGATAAGATTTTAAGTGGGTTTTTGCACCAGTTTTTTCCTACTCTATTAAGAGGTTTTCTCCGCTTGTTTTAGAGCCAAATATTTTCATTCAAAAGGAGAGTTTATCAAGAGATTTCAAAAGTGATTTTCTTGTGTTTTCCATCACAACTTCAATCCTTGTTTTTCTCACAAACACTTGAGCTATCCATTGCTATATCTACCTATAGGAGTATTATTGTGAGAGTGATTTTAGGTGATCAAAGTGTTGTGATCACCAAAGTTCTCATTCTTGTTTTTGAAGAGGCGGACTTGCGGGTTCGCCGTGTTTCGAGTTCTTGTGTGAACTCTTTGTAGAGGTGCAGCCTCGGCGAGCTAGTGGGCTTACGGTGTGTTTGTTCTTACGAGAACGAGTGAAAGGACTAGAGAGTCCAAGGAGTTCAAGTGTGAACTCGCCTTGTAGGTGTTGCGGCACCGAGTGATCCGGTGGGATCGATTTTAGTGGAAATCCTTCAAGTGTTGAAGGCGGCGACGTAGAGTAAGTGTGCTCGAACCTCGAAATAATTCTCCCGTGTTTGCGATTGCTCTCTCTATCTTTTACTTGTTTATATCTTGCATGCTTATATTGCTTTCATCTTTATATGCTTGATATATATTTGTGCCCTTATTGATATATGCTTGGGGATTGTTTGCTAGCACTAGTATTCAACCAAGAGAGCCAACGCGGCACCTCAACTCTTATTTAGAGGAATCTTGAGGAGTTAGTCCAGAGCCCTTCACGGGGAATCTAGCTACACTCTTGTGTTATACTTGGTGTTTAGTTTAAGAAGTTTTAATTTGCATAAATAGTTTTAATTCCGCATTAATTGACCATTAGATTAATTAGTCACCTATTCACCCCCCTCTAGGTGATTACATATATATATGTATGTATGTATGTATGTGTGCATGTATGTATAGATATGTACTTAGTGTATAACTATTTTTTCATGAATGATAAATCCAATTACCCACCTACTTGAATACACAAAAAAAAAATTTCCCATCACGCTCCAAAATTTTCCCAAAATTTCCTTTACATACGAAAATTGGTTCAATTATCGCCTCAGATGATCATGGGAAATTTTATTAGTCAAGGATTACCATATTAAATAGGATTTTGATAACTAGGGTGTTACAATTACTATCTTTTTTTCACTTTATTTTTCGATGTAGATGAATTAGGAAATTTATAAATGCAGATCAATTCAACGAAAATTTCTCTTAAAATTACATATTGTTTTTATAAAAATTTGTTGTGGATAAGTTTTTGCTACGTTAAAAGTAAAAATGGGGGTATTTTGGTCAACGTGATTGATGATTCATTAGGTGAACTTTTTCGGTATTTTTAGTGCCTACACTTTGCCAACGATATGTAGCATAGATTGGGCCACGTCATCGCCAGCTGAGAGACTTTCTCAGCTGGCGGCTGAGATAATGAAACCCCATGTGTGTGTGTGTGTGTGTGTGTGTGTTTGTATGTATGTATAGAGAGAGATAGACTTGTGTCATTCCGGAAGGATTCGAGCCTGGATCCTTCCCACTCAAATACCAACATCTGACATTCAAATACGAGATCAACTCCATTGAAGTTGATTTATATATTTTTTAAATAACTAAAAATCAAAAATCAAGTATTTTGAATACTTTTTGCTCATCCATCAAGCAGCGCAAAATGGACCGTCAAAAGTAGTGAGTTAGTAGATCTATGTCTTTAGACAAACAAATTCTCGATTCGACCATTTTTTCATGATCTAAACATTTAAAAACCCTTACAAACTAATTTTTGCTAGGTTTCAAATGTTCTACATCGTTAAACTAACCAACTCACTATTTATGTCGTCTGTTTTTTCTCTACTTGATACATGGGCAAAAATTATTTAAAATACTTGATTTTTTTGATTTATACATACTTGAAATAATATAGATCAACTTCAATAGAGTGGATCTTGTATTCGAATGTCGTAGGGTTGTATTTGAGTGGTAACGATTCAGCCTCGAATCCTTCCAGAATGACACAAGTCTATCTCTCTCTCTCTCTATATATATATATATATATATATATATATATATACACACTTGTGTTCTTCCAAAAGGATTTGAGCCCAAATCCTTCCCACTCAAATTCAAACCTCCGACATTCGAATACAAGATCCACTCCGTTGAAGTTGATCTATATTATTTCAAGTATATATAAACCAAAAATAAAAAGTTTTGAATACTTTTTGCCCATCCATCAAGCGATGCAAAATAGTCGGCCGAAAGTAGTGAGTTGGTTAGATCTATATTTTTAGACATACAAATTCTCGATCCGGCCATTTCATTATTATCTAAACATTTAAAAAACTCTACAAACCAATTTTTGTTAGGTTTCAAATGTTCTATACCGTTAAACTAACCAACTCACTATTTAGGCCGTTTGTTTTTCCCTACTTGATACATGGGCAAAATGTATTTTTGATTTTTAGTTTATAGATACTTGAAATAATATAGATCTTTAACGGAGTGGATCTGGTATTCGAATGTCGGATGTTGGTATTTGAGTGGGAAGGATTCAGCCTCGAATCCTTCCGGAATGACACAAGTCTCTATATATATATATGTATATATATATATATATATATATATATATATATATATGTATATATATATATGTGTGTGTGTATATATATATATATATGTATATATATATAGAGAGAGAGAGACAGAGAGATGTACCTCAGTCGCCAGCTGAGAGAGACTCTCTCAGCTGTCACTTCAATATGGTCGCGAACTTACTGCAACATGGTCGCAGTCCACTGTAATATGGTCGCACTCCTAAAAATCATATATTTTCAGTATAATTAGGACTGCGACCATGGTAGCAGTCCTCAGAAGAAGACTGCGAGCATGACAGCAGTCCTCATGAAAACACTGCGACCATGATACCAGCACCCAAAATTATGGTTAAAATTCAGCCACATTGCGCCAGCTGAGAGAGTCTCTCTCAGCTGGCGGCTGAGGTACAGACACCTCATTTGTACCTCAGCCGCCAGCTGAGAGAGACTCTCTCAGCTAGCGCAATGTGGCTGAATTTTAACCATAATTTTGAGTGCTGGTACCATGATCGCAGTGTTATATGAGGATTGTAATTAAGTCGCAGTGTTTTCATGAGGGCTGCTGTCATGGTCGCAGTCTTTTCCTGAAGACTGTGACTTTTCTGAGGACTGCTATCATGGTCGTAGTCCTAATTACACTGAAAATATATAATTTTTTAGGACTGCGACCATGTCACAGTGGACTAGGACTATATTGCAATAAGTTTGCGACCATTTTGAAGTGACAGCTGAGAAAGTCTCTCTCAGTTGGCGGCTGAGGTACATCTATATATATATATATAAAGAGAGATATATATATATATACATATATATGTATCTATATATATACATATATATGTATATATATATATATATACATATATATGTATCTATATATATATATATATATGTATATATATATAGAGAGAGAGAGATGTACCTCAGCCGCCAGCTGAGAGAGATTCTCTTAGCTGTCACTTCAATATGGTCGCAAACTTACTGCAACATGATCGCACTCCACTGTGACATGGTCGCAGTCCTAAAAAATCATATATTTTCAGTGTAATTAGGATGCAACCATGATAGCAGTCTCAGAATCTTCAGAAAAAGACTACGACCTTGGTTGCAGTCCTTAGAAAAGACTGCGATCATGGCAGCAGTTTTCATAAAAGCACTCGACTTAATCACAGTCCTCATAAAAAACTGTGACGATGGTATCAGCACCCAAAATTATGGTTAAAATTCAGCCACGTTGTGCCAGCTGAGAGAGTCTCTCTCAGCTGGCGACTGAGGTACAGATTCCTCATATATATGTGTGTGTGTGTGTGTGTGTGTGTGTGTATGTATATGGGGGAAGAGTTACATTATACGTAGGTTTAACCAAGTTAAGTTACACAAACCTCTTTTCACGACACAAAAATTTTGCTTGGTGAGATACAAAAATTAATGTGAGTGGTTCCCTCAAAGTGTTTTAAAAATATTTTTTATGTGGTGGAAAGAGGTGTGTGTAACTTAACTTAGTTACACCTATGTGTATTGTAACTCTACACACACATATATATATAAATGTTACAATACACCCTATGTGTAACTAACTTAGCTACACATACCCTTTTTCAGCACACAAATTTTTACAAGATGAGATACAAATAAAAATTAGGGTATATGGTCCCTACAAAGTATTAATAACCTATTTAAAAATTATTTTTTTGTAGTAGAGACCTCTATGTGTAACTAAGTTAGTTACACATAGGGTGTATTGTAACTTTACACACACCCACACCCACACACATATATATAAACTTGTGTAGTTCCGAAAAGATTCGAGCCTGAATCCTTCTCACTCAAATACCAGATCCACTCTATTGAAATTGATTTGTATTATTTAAAGTAACAAAAAAATCAAAAATTAAGTGTTTTGAATACTTTTTGCACATTCATCAAGCGGCGTAAAATAGACGGTCAAAAGTAGCGAGTTGGTTAGATCTATGTGTTTAGACATATAAATTCTCGATTCGGCCATTTGTTTATGATCTAAACACCCCAACAAGCCAATTTTTGTGAGGTTTCAAATATTTTACACCGTTAAACTAACCAACTCACTGTTTAGGCCGTTCGTTTTTTCTTACTTGATGCCTGAAAAAAAAGCATTTAAAATACTTGATTTTTGGTTTATAAATACTTGAAATAATACAGATCAACTTCAACAGAGTAGATCTTGTACTTGAATGTCAGATGCTGGTATTTGAGTGGGAAGGATTCGATGTTGAATCCTTCCGGAATGACACAAGTCTCTCTCTCTTTTTTACACACACTCTTTAGACTTGAATTTTGGTTTATAGATACTTGAAATAATATAGATCAACTTCAACGGAGTGAATTTTGTATTCGAATGTCGGAGGCTTGAATTTCAGTGGGAAGGATTCGACCTCGACTCCTTTTGGAAGGATATAACTCTCTCTCTCTCTCTCTCTCTCTATATGTGTGTGTGTGTGTGTGTGTGTGTGTGTGTGTGAAAATATTCCAGTAAGTACCGGGCCACCAAACGCTTGTGAACTCCCAAACCACCCACTCCTATGGATGATACGAATCGTTCATCTTGATCTACACACTCTAATTAGGCTAATAATCAAAAATCACATGATTTCGACACTTTTTACCAATGAATCAAATGATTTCTTTATTCTACGAGTAATAAAACTAGTTTTTGATAACCACTTATGTATGAATAAAAAGTGTCGGAATCACGTGATTTTTAATTGGTAATCTAATTAGAGTGTGTAAATCAAGATGAACAGTTCGGATTATCTACGGGGTGGTGGTTTGATAGTTTACGCGAAGCTTCGGTGAGCCCATGCTTACCGAAATATTCACACACACATATATCATGTCCAGTTAAATCAACGGGTAAATTGCGGAGACGTCATATTAAAATGGTGTTATACACAAGCTAGCCACCGACATCTTGCATTCAATCCCGGTGAGACTCAACGTTACGTGTTTTCTTCCTAACCAACCATCCCAATAGTTTATAGTAATCATGGTCCACAGAATCCAATGGAGCCCCTTTAATATAAATTTAACTTTTAAATATACCATCAAAAAGAGTAAAGGGAATTAAAACAAGTTGTTGCTCATAATTAAATTGTGTCACGGTTCTTTGAGAAAGAATAAATTCTATAGAACTGGCACATAATTAATATTACTCAATGCTCTACATGGGATTGCGTGTGACGGAGCAAGGTTTTTTAGATGGCTGGGGCCAGTCATCAACAATTCATACGGAAAACATTGGCTACCCTCATGGAGAATGCAAGTTTGTTCTCATCAGAATGGACCTTTGCAACTTGAAATAAAAATTTATAGAATGAAAATTGCCTTATGTTGTCGTAATTGCTGACCAAGCTTCGAAGTTAGGACTATGTGTATGGATTTTGTATTGCATTTCATTATATAGGAATTATGATGGATTATAATATTAATTATATTGAGATTTGGTTAATATCCTTTTCATGGAAATTGTATTAATGTACATGAGAAAAATAACGAGAAGAGAAGAATGCTTGGGGAGACTTAGGGGCGGATTCACATACACACAGTGTGGGCGGATATCTACACTGGATTTTATAAAATGTATCGAGTAGTATATATGTTGTAATTTTTTTTTGTATACAATCTCTTCTTTTTAGATTATTTCTTTAGAGTTCCAACTCATGTGGTAACTTATAAAAATGTGTTATTAGAAGTCAAAAGTTCAAGTCTTCCGTGCAACATTTTTTGTTTTCGCGACAACTTGTTTCTATAAATTTAATTAGAATTCATATTATTTGAGTAGGAAACTAGGATAAGATATTACATTATCTTCTTATTTATTCATAATTTTTTTAATTTAAGAAACTGGTAGAATAATTGTTTTAACAAAAAAAAGTGTTATAGCTTAGACTTTGTATTTAAGGTCTAAGGTTTATTCCACTCTTAAAAAATGAATAAATAAAACTAGCATGACATGTAAATGTGAGGTGGATAAAAAAGATCACCGTTTTGATACTCACATATGCAAAAGTCAATGTGAGGAATTTCATGGCAAAAATGTTTCCTGCCTATCTTTTAATTTTGTTAAAAAGGTATTTTGTAGCTAATAAGATTGAGAATTAGTGAGCTAAAAAGGGAGGGGAAAAAATCCTTTTTTTTTTTTTTTTTCATTTCTTTTCTTTTCTTATATTACGTCCTCCTTAAAATAAATCTCTTTCTTATTATATTTAGACTATGAGAAATTCTTTTTCGAGCCGCGTCACATATTCAAAAATCAACTACCTGAATCGCAAACTTATTAAATATTGCGTGGACGTCAACTTTGTAACATCCAAGACATTACTCTCTTGAGTGTGATATTTGAGTTCAATTGTTACCATCCATCGAGAACATTCTAAGATCCTTTTTTGTTTTTTTAAAAATAATTGACTAATATGTGATGTATCATAGTCACAACCCTAAGAGAGTTGACTAGGGCTTTTCGAGATGCAAATGTCAACGTTTGCTTAACAAAAAATTTTAAATTAGAAAAAACCTTTAAATTCTCACTAATGATGACAATACTGATTAATTACAGTGTAAGCGGCATGTATTACCGAGAGCTTGACAAGAAAAGCGTGGACATTAATAAAATTGTCCTATTAAGTGTTCACGTGCCGCTTCGAAAGAAAACGAACTAGAAGATTAGTTCTCGTTTACTTTGTTTAATTTCTTTTTCTTTTCTTTCTTTCTTTTTTCCGTTCTATTGAACCCTAGCTAGATTCCACACAAAAGGAAAAGTAGAAATTTGAAGAGAATGAAGGTGAAAAAAAAGAAAAAGTATATAAAATTAGGGATTTTTAAATATAAAATTTCTTTAAATTTTCATTTTAGTTACCTTTTATATACTCCATCCAGACCAAATGCCTTGTAGATATTTCAAAAAAAAAAAAAAAAAAAGCCTCACAGAAAAATCCATAAAAACTCTTCAAAGTTCAAAACTTCAAATACGTGCAGTATTATTGTAGTAAAATACATGCACAAATACAGCAAACTAGTCAGATTCCACTATTGAATTTTAAATTTCAACAATCAGTTCAATAACTATTAATACTGCAGTCGGGCCTCGCAGCAAAAGCGTGGGCCCCACACCTCCTTTTCTCTCTCTTCCCCCATCGTAGCACGTAATACGGTCACACGAATCCTTTTTACTGCACGCAAACGGCCACTGTACATTTTAAACTACGCCAGAATCTTATCTCAGTATTCCAACGTATAAACTAATCTACAACCGCCCGTATTTCTCTCATAAATTACAAAAAAAAAAGTAATTAATGTAATAAAACTGTGAAATATATAAAAGGAAGCCCGCCACTTAAACAGCCTGAGCAACAAAACCCAACGCCTCCCCAATCTCCCAAAAATAAACATCAAGAAATAGAGGGGAGAGAGAGGCGATGTTTTCTCCGCCGCCGCCACTCCCTCCGCCTCCTCCGCTCCCGTCGCCTCTTTTCCCACTACAAGACAGTCCCATCGCCGGCGGCGGGGACCACCACTACTCCTACAGCCCTAGCATCCTCATCATCACTGCCATCGTCGCCGCCGCCATCGTCGCCGCCGCCTCCATCCATCTCCTCCTCCGTGTCCTCTCCCGCTCTCGATCTCCGCCCTTCGTCCATCACCTCCCCTCGTCGTCATCCTCGCCTTCTTCAGCCTCGACGCCGTCCTCGCCGTCGGATCAAGATCCGAAGGCTGTGATCGACTCCCTCCCTCTCTTCTCTCTCTCCTCCTCCACCGCAAAACCGTCGTCCTCCCTCGACTGTGCCGTCTGCCTCTCACCGTTCCAGCTCTCCGACGAGCTCCGCCTCCTCCCTTCCTGCCGCCACGCGTTCCACGCCCAATGCATCGACACCTGGCTCAAATCCAACCTCTCCTGCCCCCTCTGCCGCTCTCCGATCAGCCCGATCCCCGCACCGCCGCCCCAGCCGCCCCCGCAGCCTCCCCCGGCGGTGGAACCGCCGAGATCCGAGAGCTTCCGCGTCGAGATCGGCAGCGTCAGCCGCAGGACGGACGATTCGTCTGCCACCGCTGCTCCGCGCGCGCGGTCGTACTCGATAGGGTCCTCCTTCGAGTACGTGGTGGAGGAGGAGATTGAGGCGGTTCTTGCGAGGGTTAGACGGCGGCCGGCAGTGGAGAAATCGGATCTCGAGCAAGCTCCGCCACCTCCAGGGGAGGAGTTGGCGGAGATCGCCGGAGGAAGCCACCGTAGCTGGTTGAAAGAGTACGTGGATCGGTTTGCGTCGTCTGCTTCTTCCTCGTTCTCTTCGTTGAGGTTCTCGCAGCGAGGCAGCCATCGGTTCGATCCCTCCTCTAGTGGCGGCGGTGGCTTCGCCGGCGGTGAGAGCTGGGATTTGGAGCGAAACCTGCACTTGCATTTGGAGGAAGAGGACGGAGGCTTCTCCGCCTTCTACCGGTGGCTCGTTGGGGCATAACCGCAAATAAGGGGTAAGAATTTAATTAACCTCTCTCGCTCAGGTGGTGCCACTATCGAAGCTTCTTTTGGATATATACAGAATTATGCCATGAGTTTTGATGAAAATTACGGGATTTGCCATCTTGAAGCTAGCAGCGCGCAGACGGGGAAATTTCTCTAGCTTCTATTTTGTTCTTTTGTTTTGATACTCAAGCTCCCCGGCAACTTCTTAGCTCCACCCACTTTGTTTCCTTGTGATAGTGTAAAGGTAAGGGCAATAAACTTTTGGAAATGGCGATTAATAGGAGTTAGAATCTCAAATTTCACCCAGATTTTCAAAAATAGCTCTGTGGGCCCCGGCTTTTTAGTGTGTCTGCTGGTTCCCGAGAGATTTTATTGCACTCTGGCTCACTGCACACCAGTCCTTTTTTGTTTGCTTTTATTTTTACTTCCTTTTTTCACAAATTTGCTTTTATATTTAGTATTCATAGCATCAAATAACAATATAAGTATTCTAGGAATAGAGTTTGAAAGTGAGAGATATGTTGATAAGGTGCAAGTCTGCTGGATTGCAAAGTTTAGTTTCAGAAGGAAAAAAATTTGGAAATGTTTGATTGAATTTGAGATTGCAAAGCTTACTTGCAGGCTCAAAGTATTAATTTTATAGCTCACTTACAGACTCACATTCACTGGCAGATTCATTTGTAATTTTCTTGCCCACTTGCAAAGCTCACTCGTAAACTCATTTGTGATAGATTTTTATTATTGATTAATATTTTTTATTATTAGATTAATATTTTTATTATTAAATTATTTTTTTAACAGATTAATATTTCTATTATTAGATTAATTTTCTTATTACTAAATTTATGGTTTTTTATTATTAGATTAATATTTATTATTACTAGATTATTGTTTTTTATTATTAGATTAATATTTTCTTGTTATTAGATTAATATTTTTATTTACATATTAATTAAAGGTTCTATTTTATATTTAATTACTTAAAATTTTTACTTATGTCGTTTTAACAGATCTTGCAATCCAAAGAAAGAAAGTTGCCTTGCCATTTTACTTTACAATTATACTAAACACTACAATTGATAATATATTTGAAAATCTATTTGCACACAATTTTTTTACAACTACTTATTTAAGCAATATAGTTTCTCACTTGCAACTTACGACTCTCACGTACAAACAACCAAACAAGCTCTAAATGAGATCACTGATGAGGTGGGGCCAAACATTTACCTCGCTCTCAATGCTCTCATTAATTGTTTCTTGCTTGCAGTTGCAGTAACCTCCGTGGTAAGTATTTTGGTAACAGAGGGAGCGTGCATTTAATAGAGATTAGTTGCTTGAATCCTCTCAGATGGCAACAAGGGCTTTGAATTATTTTGCACTCCATGGTTGGTGACTGCGACATTGGTGAACGAATGATCCAAGTGTGGGCATGAAGAGTTTGAGAAGCTAATCACGAAAGTTAGGGACAAGCGCTTCGTTGTCGTTGGTGTCGTTGTTTTATCCTAGACATTTTCAAGAACGGAGTTCACAGCACTCTGACAAGTTGTCTGAATGTGCTCCTCCTCGCTCTCAGAGAGTGCCTTAGCTTATTTCAGGCTCGGGCAGCATGCGGTCAAAGATGCCAAGGCCTAACTACAGTGTTGTAAAGAAGTTAAAGCCTGACAGTGTAAGGTCAAGTTCATGAGAGAGCCAAGGGCAAGAAGGCGATTAAAATGCTTTGAAGTGCTCTCCTCCTCATGGTGGTCCCTCTGGAGTTTCCCAGCAGTCATGGTCCGATGAATGCTGATCATAACGAAATCAGAGTGAAGATTTAGTTAATCATGACTGCTTACATGCAGATAGGCCAGTGATGATGGAGATAATCTATCAAGCTTGCTCAAACTCGTGGGTGATATGATGCAAGCACCGATAACGATCTCGAGACTCAGTCCTGATGCCACCGCTGACCTCAACAAGATCGTCCCAGGGCTCAGCTGCGGTACTTGGGAGCCAAGATTGTGAGGTCCTTGGACTACTCCGTAGAAATCTTGGCACTGCATTCACTCGGTAATCCAATTTGATCTCGTAAGTACTTATCGTAGTCCACCAAGTTTGGAGCCTGTTGTCTTACATACTGCCAATAGGGACAAAATGACTAGAATTTTAAGGAGCGTCGTTGCCAGTTTAAAAATAGTGTTTCAACATGACCAAATCGTTAGCAACCAGTCAAATGCTGAGTTTCACAGGGATTTCTTGCCACTCATTTGACGCATCAACTTACCTACTCGTAAAAACATTTGAGATAAAACAACAATACAGTCTCTACCAAATAGGGGAAGAATGCTACTCGCAGCCATCAATTTCAATCTTCATGATCATGTGCATTTGATTGCATACAATCTGCAGTTGTCCACTGCTGAACAAGAAGAGAAGAAGCAAGCTCAGGGCATTGATTCCTTTTATTCATGAACAGCATCTATCATCACTGAGATCATTGGTCGATGATGATGCGGCAAAGGCAGGCGCCGGCACAGCGTTCAAAAATTCAAATTTGGGATCCAAATCTGTTTGTTGGCCGACCCGGCCTGATCCTGAGATTTCCAACCTGCTTCAATCTGAAAAACTGTTAGCAATCTGAACTGGGTTGGATCCGGTTAGTGGTGCAGTTTTAATTCCAACAGGAAACGGGGGCAGATCCACAACAACAATTTATGATTGATATGATCTCCGAGCAGATTAGGGAACAGATGTTACCACCCCAAAAAAGTGATGAAGACACCGCATAAAAAATTATAAGTGTGCCATTACATATTTAGACACAGCTACCATTGCAAAAAACTCCAAAATACCCTTTCTTTTTCTTCCTTCTCCGGCGAACGGCGGCGCTCCACCCTCCCCGCCGCCCGCCCGCCCCCCACAAAAAAAAAAAAAAAAAAAAAAAATCCCCCCCCCCCCCCCCAACCCTCGCCCGCCCTGCCGCCCCCTCCCCCAATCTCTCCCACCCTTGATCGGTCGAATTCCAACCAAACAGAGACTCGCGATCTCTTTGTTCAGCTGGACCAGCTGAACAGATGCGGTGGTGATCCCAGTGGGGGAGGTGGGAAGGGGCGGGAAGGCCGGGGGCGGGTGCAGGGGTTGGGGGTGGGTGGGGTGGTTGGGGCGCGTGGGGTGGGGGCGAGTGGGGTTTTTTTTTTTTTGGGGGGGGGGGGGGTGTTGCCAGTCGCCGACAGGGGGGGGGGGGGGGGGAAGAGAAGGGCATTCTTGTCATTTTTAAATTTTTTTGGGGTGCCTCAATTAAAATCATGAGTGCCTTAATCCAGTGCCTTCCAAATCTTTTGAGATGGCAATATCTGCTGACGGCAGATTAGTAGCAGCTTCTATGACTTGAAAAAAAATATAAGGAATTGAAACATAATTCCTGCTAAATTGTACAGAAACTACTCAAACAACATTATTGATGGGCCAGCAACATTCAATAAGCCAATGGCTAGGAAAGATGAGAAAACAGGTACATGCGCACAACAGTCAACAAAGCAGCCTCTTGCAAGGTACATTTTAATCAGCAGCGACGAGACATCACTTTTCTCATCATGCTAAAAGAAACACATACAGAGACAACCGAAGGGATCTTCCACGAACTAAAAGAAGAAAGAAAAAGAGTAAAAAGGGAAAGAGGAGGAGAAAAAGAACTAGTAGGACCAAAGTTCTAGCGCCAGAATACAATTTCTTTTTTTTTTTTGGTGAAAGATCTACATGCCCAAGCTAGATAGAGCTTTGGTACGAACGGATGCACGCCTCGACAAAATCTGAATACAATTCGTAAACTCTGTGATAACCATCATGAAACTACCATAGGTGTTTGTGTTGTCAACTGCTTTCTTAGCTTCCTGTCGTGATTCAGTATGGTGCTCACACTCTCAACGACCAACACGGTCTGCAGTATAGTAGTGCAAATGACAGATCAAGATTGGGGAAAGAAGGGAAAAAACAGATTCTATATCATCTTTATCATGCAACAACCATTTTCTCTTCAGGTTTCCTTCCAGTAGTTTCTTATTTCTTCCTTTGTTCCTCATGGAGGGGGATAGGTTAACCCCAAAACACACACACACACACACACACACACCCCACAAAAAAAAAGCCCCACCCTCCGCGCCACACAGGCAGGAACAACACACATTGAAGGCAAGCCTTCAATTTGTGAGCTCTCCAATCACAACCAGGTGCTCTTACCCACTCTCCAAAAAAGTTCATCTTGTTAAATCAGGACAAACCTTTTTGAAAGATTTGGTTTTATGTAATTGCTGGATAAAGATCATACTGACAAGAATACTAAATCAAAAGGACGAGTAACTTCAGAAACTTTAAGAGGATTGTCAGAGTGATACCTGCAAGCAAGCATATGCAATACCGGTGGCAAAGTAGAAGTTTGCATTGCCAGTACCCTGCGAGTTGGAATAAGGAAAGTTTGAGCAACAGCTTTGATCAGCCATTTCAGCATGCATAGATGAACTACTACTTGCTCCATGCATGGATGAATACTGCTTGATCCAATATTGACATTTCGGTACTCTTCGAGACTTTCACCTCTCGCTCTTTGGAGTATAGATGCAACAAAACTATGCACATGCGGCAATGTGCAAATCTTTAGACAAGGCTTAGAACTTGCTCTAGCATTCCGTCATATACCAGAAATGCATGAAGGTGTGCATGCACTACATGTGTGTGTGCATGTGTGTATTTGTGCCTGCACGGGCAGAGAGCTCTCTCTACCCATATCTTTAACGTAAGCTTGCACAAAATTAAGAAAATGTTGCAACATGTGCAAATCTTGAGTCACATAATACTCTAAATATGTTGTTATATTTAGTGATATAATCAGAAATTCATAACTGATTAGCAAAAACCAGAAAAGCATAAATGGATACATGCATGTGTTTACATGTGCACTCATGTACATGTAGATTGCAACAAAAACCAAGTAAATTTTGCAACATGTGCAAATCATGTGCACACGGAAGCTTAGAATCTGCTCTAATATTCAACCATATAACCAGAAATGCCATATATTCAACCACACACACACACACACACACACACACACACACACACACACCACACACACACACACACATATATATATATATATATATATATATATATATATATATATATATATATATATAGAGAGAGAGAGAGAGAGAGAGAGAGAGAGAGACTTGTATCCTTTCAAAAGGATTTGATCCCGGATCCTTCCCACTCAAATTCAACCCTCCAACATTCGAATACAAGATCCACTCCGTTGAAGTTGCTCTATACTATTTCAAGTATCTATAAACCAAAAATCAAGTGTTTTAAATACTTTTTGCCCATCCATCAAGTAGGGGAAAAACGGACAGCCTAAATAGTGAGCTGGTTAGTTTAACGGTGTAGAACATTTGAAATCTAACAAAAATTAGTTTATAGGGGTTTTTAAATGTTTAGATCATAATGAAATGGTCGGATCGAGAATTTGTATGACTAAAGACATAGATCTAACCAACTCACTACTTTCGGCCGTCCATTTTGCGTCGCTTGATGGATGGGCAAAAAGTATTTAAAACACTTTTTTTTTGGTTTATAGATACTTGAAATAGTATAGATCAACTTCAACGGAGTGGATCTTCTATTCGAATGTTGAAGGGTTGAATTTGAGTGGGAAGGATCTGGGATCAAATCCTTTTGAAAGGATACAAGTCTATCTCTCTCTCTCTCTCTCTCTCTATATATATATATATATATATATATATATATATATATATATATATATATATATAGAGAGAGAGAGAGAGAGAGAGAGAGAGAGAAATGTATATCAGCCTGCGGGCTGAGAGTACTTTGTCAGCCTGCGGTGACGTGGCTCAATTTGTTACCTCACTGACTTGCGGTCCGCTTTTAGGAAGAAGTTAAATTACCAAATACCCCCTTTTCGATAACTTTCCTTATTGTTTATTATTATTTTTCCCCCTTTTTTTGCCGCTCTTTATAGGATTTAGGTTATTGTATATAAATTACTTTTCGCCCTATTTCCTTACCTCTTTTATGAAAGATCTAGTTTCTACTTTTCAGCCTGCGATAAAATTTTTTCTGAAAATATAAAATCTTTTCAGATCAATTTTTTCAGCCTGTGATAAAATTCTACTTTATAGTTTAATTTAAACTGCGACCTTAGTCAGAGACTTTGGTCGCTGTGTACATTTAAACTGCGACCTTAGTCAGAGACTTTGGTCGCAGTGTACATGGTTAATTGCGACCAAGGTCGCAGTGTTGTTATTGATAAAGATGGCCAGCAACTGCAATCTAGGGTTGCATTACATGGACTGCGACTTAGGTCGCAGTACGTTAAGTAAGTGTTTCCTTTATATTAACATGCATAGCAACCAAGGTCGCAGTGTTGTTTTATTAAGTGTTGTTTTGGATTAAGTCATTTTTTGAATCTAAATGATAAATGAAAAGTTTGATGAGGGGACGTGACTTGGAGTCACTCCGAGAGACGCGGCCTGTCATAAAGATTTTATGAGATCTTTAAACGTCAAGTCTACGTTGTCTACGCGTCGGCTCTTCATTGGGTTTAGGCGTTAATGTCTTTTAATGCCAAACCGGCGCTGGCGGTTGGAGGCCATTAAAGCTGACGGTTCTGATTAATGAACCATTAATTATGGTTATTATGGGCTGCCTATAAATAGGGCTCACCCTCTCCCTTTAACAGCCCATAATTAGACTGTTTTATTTTCGAGAGCAATTGCTCTGAGAATTTTCGCCTTCTTCAGAATCTCTAACAGGGGCCTGCCTCTATGGATGAAGATGACCCTATGGACGAACTTGATCGATGTTCGTCCACAAGGGAAGAAGTCATAGACCTTATCGTCCACAAGGGAAGAAGTCATGGTCCTCGTCGTTCACAAGGGAAGAAGTCATGATCCCTGACGAGGACTTAACCCTCACCAAGATCTCCTCGGACTTGATGCACCAGTCAAGCTTGCTGGTACGGGATGGTCAGAGTGGGTATGGCGGCGGGGGATGTGGTGGATATAGTGGTGGGTAGCATACCCTGTGAGGTCTCAAAACCTCCTCTCTTACCCCAGAAGTGACATCGAGGAAATTCCATGCTCACTGGATAACCTTCTGGTGGAAGAGATGTTCATAAACGAAGGATCGTATCCCGCCACTTTGGAGGGTCAGGTGGAATCGGAGATTCTGCTGCCACCAGACCTCAATAACACCATTGCTCTTAGTCAACAAGGGCTCTTTTTGATGTTTAGTCTTCTTTGTATTGCTGTATTGTAACACTCAATCATATTGTATAAGAGAGCGTCTTTTGATGTTTAGTCTTATTTGTACTGCTGTATTGTAACACTCAATCTTATTGTATAAGAGAGCGTCTTTTGATGTTTAGTCTTCTTTGTACTGCTGTATTGTAACACTCAATCTTATTGTATAAGAGAGCGTTTTGTATCATTTTCACATGCCTGGAGATAAATGCCTGGACATAAATAAAAATCATATTTGTTTTTTAATAAACTACGACGTTGGTCTCAGTCATGCATTGCAAACAAAACAACTTGGACCAGAGACGACACTGCGATCAAGGTCGCATAAGACTACATTGCAAACAGAAACAACTGCGACCAGGGTCGACACTTCGACCAAAGACTGCGACTAAGCAACTTCTGCGGTGACATGTCACCTCGTCGCAGTGTTGTTGTTGATTAAGACTAAAGACCAGCAGCTGCGACCAAGGTCGCAGATTATTTTTTTAAGACTGCGGCCAGCAACTGCGACCAAGGTCGCAGTGTTGTTGTTGATTAAAAATAAAGACCAGCGATTGCGACCAAGGTCGCAGTGTATTTTATTAAGTCCAAAAACCAGCAACTGCGACCAAGGTCGCTTTGTATTTTATTAAGACTACGGTTAGCAACTGCGACCAAGGTAGCAGTGTTGTTGTTGATTAAGACTAAAGACCAGCAAATGCGACCAAGGTCGCAGTTTATTTATTAAATCTGCGTCCTGCAACTGCGACCAAAGTCGCAACCTATCATTTTAAAAATTTATACGGGTGAAGTAATATAATTATTAACTGCGTCCATGGTCGCAGTATATTCGTTTAGCGTAAAATATTTAAAATGAAGGTTTGTAATAATTGTACAGCATTTCAACCAAGACATAGTAGTAAAAAATGTAATTCACACAATTAACCTTAGAAAACTGATTTATATATATTTAAAAAAAACAAAATACAAATTTTTAAACTTCTAATCCTCGTCATCACCATCGTAATCAGATTCGTCGTCAAGAGTCATGCTTTCATCTTCTGTATCGCTTTTCGTCTCTTCCTCCTCTTCAGCGACAGTCTCATCTTCGCTTTCTTCCTCTTCATATTTGTGTTTTGGTTCACCAATGAAGTCCCAGAACGGGTCGTCTGTATCAAGCTCAGATTTTGACCCGTAGCGAGGCATCGGTTCAGAACTATACATCCAATCATCATTAGATGATTGGCTTCTTTCCGGTGAAGACGGTGGAGAAGACATTTTTTTGAGTCTATTGACCGAACAGTGAGAGTAACGTGTTTGAGCAAAAATAATTTAGTATGTTTGTAATCCTTTTGCTGATGACCCTTTATATTTTTAATCCCGGAATTCCAAAGGGTTTAAGCTCTCAAACCACGTGAATATCTCCCAAACTTATTTTCTACCTTTTCCCAAAAATTGTGTATACTTCCTAGGTGACTGTTCAGTAATCCAAAACAGTTTAAAAGTTAATACACTATAAGTTTAAATTACTTTAAACTCCAAAACAGTACATTATTGCGACCATAGTCGCATTGGGAACTGATAAATGATTAACTGCGACCATAAATTGCATCAGTAGTAGGATTGCGACTATGGTCGCAGTGTTTAAGAGCAGCAGTCGCAGTTTGGATATGTAATTAAAAGAGCTTATAAGTTAATATAGTGAGAAAGAGACCTTACAAAAAAATAGAATTAAAAACTTTTAAAAGAAGACAAAATATAATTGAATATCAGAAGATCAAGAAATCCTAATCCTCGTCATTATCCCCATCATAAGCAGATTCATCGTCTTCATTCTTTTGCTCTTCCTCTTCATCACTTATTTCCTCATCATCTTGTTGTTTTTGAGGTTTTTTTATTTCACCGATGAACTCCCAGAATGGATCGTCTCTATCAAGCTCTTCGTCTGACCCGTTTATAGGAAGCGAGCCTACAGCATCAGAGGACATGCTTTCATCAAGCATGTCTCCGTCAAGTGGCAGATGAATAATGTCTTCTTCACTAACCCACAAGAAAACTTCATTATCATCATGAATAGGAGGATCAGTTAATACATTATTTGATGTAGTGAGATAGTCAAAAGGAGTGAAGTCCAGACTGGTATCAGATTCACTAGAATATCTTGAAGACAAAGGACCGGTGGGGGAACGATTGAAGTTAAAATCTAAGTGTTCAGAGGAAGAAGATGGGGAAGACATGATTCAAGAATGAATTTTTTTTGGAAGTTTTTGAAATCAAATTGAAAAGGAAGAGCAAAAATATAGTTTTTAGGTATGAGATAATATATTAGTAACAAGCATTATATAAGGGTGAATATTTGTGGAAGAACATGAATAGTAATAATAATTGTTACAGGTGATGGTTGAGTATGGTAAGAAGTGGTAAAAAAAATATTTAATTGAAGATTTATTGCGGGAGAATCCGAAGAGTTCTTTTTTTCTCCAGAGATTTAATACATGAAGTACAAATTAACTTTTTATAGAATTGTTTGCCTATACCTTTAGATTACGTATGGTGCACATCTTTCCTTTCTCGAGATTAACATTAGTGCATCTCTTTTTTTCCTAGACTGTTGTTGTATCACGGTAGAAAGAATATTAATTACTTCATTAATTCAGTGTAATTAATATAATAATTTTTATAAGATTTGATATACGCGAATTGATCTCAGGGTCGCATGCCTAATCCACCCTAGTCGCATATTAAAAATCTTTTACATAAGGCATGGGAAAGAAGATTGCGACTTTGGTCGCAGTACTGAAGGAGGTCGCATTGTTGTACGATAGAATGCGACTAGGGTCGCAGACGTTATATAAAAAAGTTTTGTTATACTTTGAGTGCGACTAGTGACTGTGACTGTGTCGCAGTTGTTATATTGTATTAAGTCTGCGACCATGACAGTTGTTATATTGATCCAATTTTTTTTTAATTATATTTTTGGATGTATTAAAATTATGAATTTTATAACTGTAGATATATTCAACTGAAATTTTGTTTGTTCATGACTTTATTCCAGTTTAGAATTAAAAAAGGGTATTTTGGTCAATTTGTTTCACGATTGTTTAGGCGGGATTTTTTTGATTTTTTTGGCGCCAACACACTGCGGCCGATGTGTGGCATATATTCAGCCACGTCCCGCCGGCTGAGAAACTATCTCAGCCTGCAGGCTGAGGTACAGTAACCCCATATATATATATATATATATATATATATATATATATATATATATATATATATATATATATATATAGAGAGAGAGAGAGAGAGAGAGAGAGAGAGAGAGAGAGTACCCTCCATATCCATAGGTTATGCATTACAGGGCTAAGGAGAGACACTCCAATATATCCACAAAGTAGGAAGAAAGAGAAGTGCATCTCTGCAGTTACCAGAAAGTCACATATAATGTCAAAAAATAAGAAGACAAATCAAGGTTAATCCAAGTTTTACCTGCTAGCTCGTTCACAAAAAGGCCCAAAAGACCCAAGTATAGAGCTGAATCTCCAACCTTCAATGCACAGCATAATAACAAAATAAGACTACTCAATTTGAAAGTTATTTCAAATATTGAACACAGATAACATTCTGCAAACGCTATGAAACACTTATTACATAAATGATATGGCATGCACTACATGGTACCCAGTAACAAGATTCTTCATCCATTTAAATCAATTACATATCTTTTTAGGTTCTATCCTATATTCTATTATGTTTTTCCATATGAAGGAGTTCCATCTTGTAGTTCGGTCAAGAAAGGGGTAACAAGAAACAAAACCTCGCATTGTGATCAGTGAAAATCTATGATTTAAAAAAGTGATATCAGTACATCACACTGATAACCTTGCCAAATCAATGAAAGCATAGCAAACCATTTGCACTTTATATTCATAGCAAACCATTTGCACTGTCTAGGAGATTTCATGGCTAAAATATAAGACCACCCAAGTATAAAGATAAGTGATGCTCCATCAATTCTCAAGCTCAATATATTCGCTACTCGCTAGATGATAA
Organism: Agave tequilana; assembly: GCA_038442645.1. Lineage (NCBI taxonomy): Eukaryota > Viridiplantae > Streptophyta > Magnoliopsida > Asparagales > Asparagaceae > Agave > Agave tequilana. The sequence goes on from JAVJIF010011395.1 coordinate 92,292, forward strand.
ACAGAAACAAACTCCTAAAAGTACTTCTGGTAAAATAAATGACTAATATTATTGGTTTCAGCAAACTAAAACATACATGATACATCAGGCACAGACTGCAGTTTTTTAACAGCTCAAGACCAGATTGTTAAAGAACCTTTTTGCAACATCATATGCTCGAACCTTAAAAAGGTATATTACAGACTCCAGAAAATTTTCAACATCAATGTATACTATGCTAGGTAAAATCAGTGTAGGCATGAGAAATTGAGATGGATAAGTGCCACTGCGCTAGGAGATAAGATAAGAAATGAGTGCCATTTATAAAAGATTAGAGGGAGGTTCCGCTTTGATAAAATAAGAAAGAACTGAATGAAGTTGTTTGGGCATGTAGAATATTGAACAAGGAATGTGCCGTTAAGATGAGCAATCGGATCATGATTAACAAAGGAACGAGGAACACATGTACACCTAAACAAACATGGATGGATGCAGTTTAAAAGGATATGGTAGCGGTTTATTTGACAAAGGAAATGGACGATAACGTGGCTGAATGGAAAAAAGGATTCGCGTAGCCAACCCCAAGAGTTTGAGATGAATACTTATTGTGGTGGTGTTGTGACATACACTATGCGATGGAGTGGAGACTGTGGAGTTTTGTGCGGTGTTTCAAATAATAAAACAAAGTTCTGAAATCAAACATTCTTTGAAGCATCAGCGGAAAATTGAACGAAATGGATCATCTACTTGGAGAAAATGGTAGTTCCAAGTGGAGTACAAATATTATCCTTTGTCCAACAAGAGAACAGCTCAAAAGAGAAATGAGGGGATGGATGATAGAAGCAGTGCCATGAGAACATAATAAGAACATGGACCTGTTGGTCAGACTTGCCACAGGTCACCTGGACAAGCTCTCAGGATCAACAACTGGAAATGAATAATGAGGACAAGCCTATTGAGTAGCAAGCTTAAAGAGGGAGATTTGTTTCTATGAATGCTGAAGAACGAGTAACTATTTGATAATTTTGCTTTTTTCATTTGGTACTTTGTACCTAAAAGGTCCAAAAGCTACCACAAATTGTGGTCAACTACTTGGTCAAGGTACATGTTCATTCCTAATTCTATCCCATCATTAGTATGGGTCCTCTATTTCTGGCTATACTTGTTTAATCTGGACAGACAGACGACTACAAAAATAGAGACTGAAATGCATGACCATGAGCGCACATGCTTTAAATGTTTGTTTCCTAAGGATGACAAAGTTCACAACATTGACTTCTCTACCTAGTGTAATAATAAAGACTGATGAGCATAATGAGTCTACATGTAATTAATCTGGTCACCTAGGCATAGTAACACCCCCTCCCTCCCCCAAGAGGGAAAAAAAAAACACCCCTACTGTAATTAATATGGTGACCTAGGTATAGAACACTCCTTTAACCTTCCAATACAAGGTCATTCCTGCCTGGCTACCCTTTGAAAGGCCACTAACCCCTCTGATAAGAATGCCAAATTTACAATTATGTCAAAGCCCACGACATAAGACAGGTGGCCTTCTAAGTTCTAACAAGACACATAGTTAGTGATCTCTATAGCTAAGCAATCGAGGTATTGAAGCTTGGACCTCATTGAACATCTTGACACTAAGTCTTCCTATTTCAAGTTATGACACCTAAAGCGAGTGCTTCCTCAGTAACTGGATTACTAACTAGTAGGTATCACCTAACTCATGACTCCTTTGTCGGACCCAGTCATATCCTAATATCTAATAAGTTTCTAATTTACTTTTCTTCAACAAATAAGGTAGGATTTTCATAATATTCAGCATCAAATAATTATTTAAAACTAACTTGGTAATCAGCTTAATCCTAAAAAAGCGAAAATAATAAGAGGAAGTAAACGTCTAGAAAGAATCAGACTAATGAATGCACTAAAAGAATATTTGAAACAGAATTTATAATGCAAAATGCAGCAGCTCTCTCTACTATTGCTGTCATTTGAAGAAAGATCTGTGCGATGCTAGTGTGCCAGAACCATCTCAGCTGCCACATGACTTCGAATCAATATATGAAGTTGGAGCCTAATCCCATTTCATATCGAAGATAACTGTTTCCATGAAGGATAAGGGTTGCGGACAGAGGCCCTGAAATCACAGCCAACAGCTACATAAGGTGAAGCATCCTATTCGATAAACAAAGAGTACACCCCTACCACAGACTACCAATCCTCTCTAGCATTCATTTTACGTTAGAAGCGAGCTTGAAGGAAAGAGAACAGGCGGTACAGTTGTACCAATCCTAACCCCCAATAAGACAAAGGCAGCCTTCTACAAGAAAGCAACCCCCATTAAACCGACCAAACAAAGCTTAAAGACCATACGTATTATCATTATGAATATCATGTTTGAATACAAAACTACGATAGGATGGTTCACAATTAACTTTCTAACATGGATGACCTAATTACCTTCACCTCCTTCAACTGACCTTCAAGCTTTCTCCAAATCTCATAGATTCTATACAACTCATAAAAGCCAACACAGACCTTGCTTGACAACTTCTTGTTAGTTGCTCCATGAACTGAGGCTCTGCAAATGCTTGCTCCATGAACTGAGGCTCTGCAAATACTAACTTTATTTGCATAATACAAAAATTCCTTTCCTTTTCAGATCTCAAACACAAGTTTTGCAGAGAAATTCAGCTACAGGTTGTCTTGGTGATAAGAGATGCATTATTCTGCAACAACTCTTTAAGAAAACCGGAAAGCACTAGAAAGGTGAACTTATAAGTTACATATGTGCTAGAGATCAACTGAAAAGTTGGCAGCATAAAAAAAAATAAACATTTTAGGAAGATGTAAGAAAAATTAAACATTTTAGAAAGATGTATGTATAGCATCAAATACAGTTTCACTTCCAATCCATGAGAAGCAAAATTACTTACTGATGGGTAGGATTTTAGCATTGAAGAGATCGCAATGTACACAAAGGCAAGAAAGCATGGTCGATGTTTCAAGCGTATTGCCAACGGCAAAATCATGAAGAGTATATTTAAAAGGAAAACTATCAGAAAGAAAGTCCGGAAAAAGTCAAAGACTTCTGCAAAGAAGTACCTGCATTTGGTCAATAGAAATGTAAGCATGACAAAGGAAGAAGTTGATTCAAGTATCATGGAGATCCTAGGCTGTCTCTTGAGCTTACCATAAGACACCTATATTTGGGGATAGATCTTCAACTGCAAGAGTAAATCCATGTGTCCTACAAACCAAAAAAATGAGCAAAATTATAAGCATGGAAAAGCAGATATGTCCATTTGACACTATACATAATCAAATGTGCAAAAAATATAGGGAGCATATCAATCCCAGTATTCGAGCACCATTATAGATCTGAATTGCATAGAAAGAAATCAGCGTGCTAGCAGATTTAGGGATAGAAGCAGGATGGTGAGGTTAAATTATAAGGAAGGGGGAGGATAGGCAACATTTAACATTTATATACTTACATTATAAACCAATAAGAACAGTACCTAATAGTCTTCAATATATGAGGTTGATAGTTGAACCTCAAAGGCAAAAGAGTCACTGGCTCAGGAAAGCAAAGGAATTAAATTTAACCTGATGAAAACAAATGTTTTACATTAGTTATGAGGATGGTTTTTAGTAGTAAGTGATGCTAATTCGATAAGACACTAAGAAACAGAAAGAACCCTAAACAGAAGTATAGCTAGAGAATTCTATAGCTTCTTGGGAAAAAGAAAAAACAAAAAAAAATACAAAGATCACCTATGCAATTTATGGTTCTCTTCTCTTGAAACAAGCTCCCTTTTGCTATATATATATATATATATATATATATATATATATATATATATATATATATATATATATGGGCTTACTGTACCTCAGCCTGCGGCTGAGAGAGTTTCTCAGCCTGCGGGACGTGGCTGAATATATGCCACACATCGGTCGCAGAGTGTGGGCGCCAAAAAAATCAAAAAAATCCCGCCTAAACAATCGTGAAACAAATTGACAAAAATACCCCTTTTATATGACGACGGCGACTTCTAGCATTGAAAAGTAAAAAAATATTCCATGGTCGCATACTTAATACAGAATAAAGAATACCGGAGGAAACATGCTATCGTATAGCAATGCGACCTCCTTCAGTACTGCGACCAAAGTCGCAAACTTCTTTCTCATTACGATGGTGATGACGAGGATTAGAAGTTTAAAAAAATTGTATTTTGTTTTTTAAATATATATAAATCTGTTTTCTAAAGTTAATTGTGTGAATTACATTTTTTACTACTATGTCTTGGTTGAAAATGCTGTACAATTGTTACAAACCTTCATTTTAAATATTTTACGCTAAACGAATATACTGCGACCATGGACGCAGTTAATAATTATATTACTTCACCCTTATAAATTTTTAAAATGAAAGGTTGCGACATTGGTTGCAGTTGCTGGACACAGACTTAATAAATACACTGCGACCTTGGTCGCAGTTGCTGGACTTTAGTCTTAATCAACAACAACACTGCTACCTTGGTCGCAGTTTCTGACCGTAGTCTTAATAAAATAAACGACCGTAGTCTTAATAAAATAAACTGCGACCTTGATCGCAGTTGTTGGTGTTTAGTCTTAATAAAATACACAGCGACCTTGGTCGCAATTGTTGGTCTTTACTCTTAATCAACAACATCACTGCGACCTTGGTCGCAGTTGGTGGTCTTTATAAATAATCAACAACAACACTGCGACATTAGTCGCAGTTGATGGCCGCAGTCTTAAAAAAATAATCTGCAATCTTGGTCGCTATTGCTGGTCTTTAGTCTTAATCAACAACAACACTGCGACGAGGTGAACAACAACACTGCGACGAGGTGACACGTCACCGCAGCAGTTGCTTAGTCGCAGACTTTGGTCACAGTGTCGACCCTGGTCGCAGTAGTCACAGTGTCGACCCTGATCGCAATAGTTACTGTTTGCAATGTATCTTATGCGACCTTGGTCGCAGTGTCATTTATGGTCATAGTTGTTTTGTTTGCAATGCATGGCTGCGAACAAGTTCGTAGTTTATTAAAAAAACAAATATGCTTTTTATTTATGTCCAGGCATTTATCTCCAGGCATGTGCAAATGATACAAAACGATCTCTTATACAATAAGATTGAGTGTTACAATATAGCAGTACAAAGAAGACTAAACATCAAAAAATCCCTTGTTGACTAAGAGCAATCTTCTTCTTGAGGTCTGGTGGCAGCAGAATCAATAAGATTGAGTGTTACAAAGAAGACTAAACATCAAAGTAGCCAAGAAGACAAAACATCAAAAAATCCCTTGTTGACTAAGAGCAATCTTCTTCTTGAGGTCTGGTGGCAGCAGAATCCTCCGATTCCAACTGACCCTCCAAAGTGCCGGGATACGATCTTTCGTTGATGAACATCTCTTCACCAGAAGGCTATCCAGTGAGCATGGAGTTTCCTCGATGTCACTTCTGGGGTAAGAGAGGGAAAGTGAGACCTCACAAGGTATGCTACCCACCACTATATCCACCACATCCCCCGCCGCCATACCCACTCTGACCATCCGTTATCAGCAAGCTTGACTGGTGCATCAAGTCAGAGCAGATCTCGGTGAGGCTTAAGTCCTCGTCAGGGATTATGACTTCTTCCCTTGTGAACGACGAGGACCATGACTTCTTCCCTTGTGGACGATGAGGTCTATGACTTCTTCCCTTGTGAACGAACATCGATCAAGTTCGTCCATAGGGTCATCTTCATCCATGGAGGCAGGTCCCTGTTAGAGACTCTGAAGAAGGCGGAAATTCTCAGAGCAATTGCTCTCGAAAGAAAACAGTCTAATTATGGGCTGTTAAAGGGAGAGGGTGAGCCCTATTTATAGGCAGCCCATAATAACCATAATTAATGGTTCATTAATCAGAATCGTCGGCATTAATGGTCTCCAACCGCCAGCGCCGGTTTGGCATTAAAAGACATTAACGCCTAAACCCAATGAAGAGCCGACGCGTGGACAACCGCTTCGGGAAACAACGAATGGTGCGGGGTTCGTCAACATAGACTTGACGTTAAAAGATCTCATAAAATCTTTATGACATGTCGCGTCTCACGGACTGACTCCAAGTCCATCAGACAACAGACAACTTTTCATTTTTCATTTAGATTCAAAAAATGACTTAATCCAAAAACAACACTTAATAAAACAACACTTACTTAACGTACTGCGACCAAAGTCGCAGTCCATGTAATGCAACCCTAGATTGCAGTTGCTGGCCATCTTTATCAATAACAACACTGCGACCTTGGTCGCATTTAACCATGTACACTGCGACCAAAGACTTTGACTAAGATCGCAGTTTAAATGTACAATGCGACCAAAGACTCTGACTACATTATATACAAAAAAATTAATTACTTAACGTACTGCGACCAAAGTCGCAGTCCATGTAATGCAACCCTAGATTGCAGTTGCTGGCCATCTTTATCAATAACAACACTGCGACCTTGGTCGCATTTCACCATGTACACTGCGACCAAAAACTTTGACTAAGGTCGCAGTTTAAATGTACAATGCGACCAAAAACTCTGACTACATTATATACAAAAAAATTAAACTATAAAGTAGAATTTTATCGCAGGCTGAAAAAATTGATTTGAAAAGATTTTATATTTTCAAAAAAAAATTTATCGCAGGCTGAAAAGGAGAAACTAGATCTTTCAAAAAAGAGGTAAAGAAATAGGGCGAAAAGTAATTTATATCCTATAAAGAGCGGCAAAAATAAAAGGGGGAGAAAATAATAATAAACAATAAGGAAAAGTTATCATAAGGGGTATTTGGTAATTTAACTTCTACCTAAAAGCGGGCCGCAAGTCAGTGAGGTGACAAATTGAGCCACGTCACCGCAGGCTGAGATAGTACTCTCAGCCCGCGGGCTGATATACATTTTTTTCTCTCTCTCTCTCTCTCTCTCTCTCTATATATATATATATATTATATATATATATATATATATATATATATTATATATATATATATATATATATATATATATATAGAATCTTGCTGATCTAAAAAATTGGAATAAAGGCTTGGCTATTGTTGTTATCTTTGTTGTTGTTGTTATCGAATGTCGCCTACCACAAAATTCGCACCAAGGCTTCTTTTTCTTTAATATTTCAGAATCTCATCATTTAACTATCAAATATCTCAAGGACTTCTCTCAATATATTTTTTTAAGGCTACTCTAACTGCATCATCAATATCAATATTATATTTGAACACTACTCTCACAGCCTCCTAAATATAATTTTTAACGCTGCTATGGCAGCTCCCAAATAAATTGCTATCCAGCTACATAGCCTAATCGGTTCAATTCTTAACTTTCAATTTCCTTTCTTCACATTATCTCTAGAAAAAGTCAGATTTCTCAATTTTAAACCACCTCTTTGAGGGTTTATGCCTTTGTTGTGCAAGTAAATACTAATATGTACGTACATACATATACATATACATACCTATTGATAGTAACTTTCAATGTTGACATGCACAATCAACTGAACTCGAAAAGCAACAAATGATTCCTGAAGCTATAAGAAAGCATAACAAAATAACAGCATTTAGTCAGCTAGCACATGTGTACTGTCAGGATGATGGCTTTGACCATGTACCGGGGGGGGGGGGGGGGGGGGGGGGGGGTTGAAGTGACAGCCATATCTCACTTTCTGAACATTTCCAACAGCCCACCAAGTCCTTTAAGAGAAACAGTACTCAGGAACAACACATAACATAACCATATTGATGCCCATAATATAAAGCTCACAACTGGTCCCCATGAGAATTGTTGAATTGCAACTCCTGTTTGACTTGTCACTCTATGTTCCTTGACATGATTTGAAGTATCCTTTTCAGCTGCATTGGAGTTTTTAGCTGGAACAACTTTGGAGGAGGAGCATCCAATCCAGATCCTAATAGAAGAATTACCTGATATGAAATAATTAAGTACTAAAAATTCAAGGAGAGAAAGGAGAAGGAAACACATAACCTTAGGAAATGAGATTTATATCTTGAACAAAGAATGGCATACCGGTACAATTAGGATTGCAGGATAAAGTGACAAATGTGTCGCTATAACCCATCCAAAGGCTGCCAAGGGCGCAATACCTGCCAAAATGAGAATTTCGACTAAAGAACTAAAAACTATTGCTTAATTATTATAACAAGTGAAACAAAGATAAAGTTAGTCGAACGGAGCACAATTATCATTATATATATGTATGCGTCCAAATGACTAGGCTTGAAGTTACATGCATACTAGTACATAACCTAATTTAACTACCAAAGCATTTGAAACCGTACAATTCTGAGACATTAGAAGTACGTGAGTTTCTCAGAAATAAACTGAAAACAATGCATCCTCATAGTGTGTTTCAAGAGATTGATTATCTTGCTGACTTGCACGTGTTTTTCAGTATAACTTTTCAACAGAAAAGCAGAGAGTAAAAGCTACAGACTAACACATAAAATGTAGGGCAAGCAAAGAGCTGTAAGCATGCATAGCTATAGAGTTGCAGATAAAACACATAAAACATTGTCCTGCTAATTGTAAAGACATTTGCAATCCTGCTTAATGACAGTAGCTGAAGGTGGTACCTATGACTGTCTTAAAGCGCAAACAATTTTTTTATTGTTCCTCAATCTATCCCCTATGTACCTTGTTTCCCTTAAAGGGCCATCATACTTCTCTCCATTTTTCCTTTTAACTCCCCTTTAGATACCCTAATCCTTGTGATCTGGTAAGGGTGCACTTTCTTACTAGCTTCCTGCCCTAGAGTCAGGATGAGCATCATCTGATACTCACAAACATAGGCTATTTTCTTTAGCTATAATCTCACAGTAAGCATTGCATTACTTTCTGTGCCGCTTATGACATTGAATGAGGTGTTATCCATATGGTTGGTTATTCGCGATAGAACAAATCAATAGTGAGATTGACTGCAACATTCAATAATGTGTTAATTCACTACAACCCAATATGCTAAACAACTTATGGACTTCGTAACGTCGATTGCATCGTGCATTTCTAGTACGGATAGGAAAACCTTTGTTTATGTGGAACGTTTAGAAGGAAATTTAATCCTATGTATGATGATGGTATGTTAATATATGTAAAACTAATGCAGATATAATATTTATATTTATGTATTGTATACTACATCAAATGTACAGCATTTGCTCAAACGACACATCTTTGCCCCTAGCCTCAAAAGTAGCACACACGGTTTGTAACCATGCATGAGGTTTCATCGAGAAAGTTGCAAGCCACAATGTGTGTAGAAAACTAAAAAATTGATACGATATTGTCGCACCATAATAACATAATGCCTGTGACATCTATATCATAACAGTATTGATAAGATGAGAAAGTTCATGGTTCATGTCATTAGTTTTATAAAAAAATAATAATAATAACAGATAAAACTAACTCAGAACTGTAGTGAGTATGCCAAATTGAAATAAAAGACACCAGAAGAATTCCTGAAAACATGGAAAGAGAATCTTCTTGAGCGACATTCATGGCCGTAATACCGAAAGCCAAAGTAGAGCTTTGTAAAGTTCTTGAATCTTACGTGAACAAGCTCCATAGATGGCCAACACAACCATCAAATTATCAATTGGTGATGTGGATGAGCCAACACAAGTGATTATTGTCAAAGGATTGCATAGGTATACAAGGGACGCCAACTCTCCAACATTTAAATTCCCTAAAAGTACAGGAAAATGCAATTTCAAATCTTTACAAAGCCAATTTATTGTCACAGAAAAACCTAGAATATATATAAAAAAAGTAATTTCAATCAAAAGAATGAGCAAACTAGTTATACATCAGAATATCACTAACAAAGAATTAGACAAAAGTTAAGTGTAGAATCTCAAAATACTGCTCTTATTACCATCATTCAACTTTTGTTTCAAACTCAGAGGGATATGCAAAAGGAAAATTGTATAACGAGTATCTTGGATACCCTGGGTATCACAGAGAGTCATAATCTAAACTCATTCAATTTGTTAGGTTCAGAATCACACTTGAGCTTCGCAATAACCATAACTTTCAAACGTTATCCCAATAATTTGGTATTGGCCTTTTGAATAAATAATTTTATTCACTGGCAGCCAAACAAATCTTATCCTTTCAATTGTCTTAGTTGGCAGCACACTACATTTCGGAAACAACTCAAACAAGACACTCTATTGAATTAAGCAAGCCAAATGATGTCATCATTTCTATTTGTTCTAATCAGGGATTGACAAATGAATTTGCTTAGCATGCACATGTCTAGAAATGACTATGAATGTATAAAAGAGCTAGAGTTTGCAAGGACAGAAAGATAAGAGTTAGAAGACTTATCCTGTAGATATTATAATTCAATTCTATCAATGGATAGATACATTTTCTTAAACTCAACAGATAAAATGAGTTGTGTTACATTATGGTATGCATTTGTACTTTAAAATGTAGCGAATAAAAACTCCGTACATTAGTCACAGCAGTAATAACTTAATTTCAAGTTATATATAAACATTTGGAGTCAAATGGTGACTTCTAAACTCCATAACCCAAAGTGTTTAAGATAACTAGAACACTGATACCATAAAAGAAGTGTTTCCAATCAAAGCTTGTCTTAACATTGTGGCCTGAAATCTCCAGAACAAAATTCATCAGAATTTGCTCTAAGAGCTTCACAGAAAAATGCATGAAAGTGATGGTACTCAATGCGATACTCCATTACTTGCTGCTCTTGACAAATTTGGGCCACATCGGTTAAAGGCCAGTCTCTGTAAGATACCCCCTGGCTTTAGCCAGAATTATAAAAGTTAAAAAATAAATAATAGGTATAGCTTTAGTTACTTTCCACTTTATTTCAGCGATTAGAGATTTGAAATGCTTTTGGCAGCTATCTCTACCTCAATAGTGAACGGGTACCCACAAATTCAAGGAGAACTATAAATTCTTGAAGATTGCAAATTCTCTCGACACCTAAATTTTGAGCCTATTTAATGGTTTTCAACAACCTGGAAATATTTTCTGTAAACTTGCTCGAGAAAGATGATTAATGTCTCGAACTCGTAAGTTTGTAGGCAATTAAAGAAAGGGAATCTTAAAGCACTCAATGCATGACTCATACACTTCGTACTATAGAACCATCATCATCATTACTGTCATCAAGATGTTTCCTTTTAAGAAACAGCAAGGTCACTATGGAGCACTAATCAAGTACTCAAGTTCAAGAAAACTCCACAAAAGAACTGGCCAAGCTTTTAAAACCTCTTATCTACGATGCCAGCCCCCTTTGAACTGGTGCTACATTGCCAGTGAAGGTAATAAGCAAGAAAGGATCATGCCTCAGAAACTCCCAACCAAGGTGCATAAGCTCTTTTTTCCTTCCCAATACAAGTTATACTCATGGCATTGTGCAGTGAAGCTGCAAGCCTCCAAATTCCCTAAATCTAGTGGGGAGCCTAGAAGAAGAGGTAAGATGGTACGCAATAGTGACTCACATTCATCTCAAGGCAACAAAATAAAGCAAAGAGCCAAATTGAATTGCATTCCCATTAATGCATATAACGTTCCTAGACATCAAATACAAAGTAATAGTTTTTTAGGTCAATCTTGGAATGTTCATTTTTCCTGAACTTTGTTCTATATGTGAATCCAAAACCAAATTGAGTCATATCAAATCCAAGGAATACGACTTCCAGGTGTCTGAATCTGTAAAACTCTGTAATAAGTATTATTTTTTTGATAAAATAAATGGGATTGGAACTATAAACACAATGATAATGTGTTGAATTTTCTTAGTGCAAAGTTCTAGATAGTTCATGTGGTTCATGTCGACATTTATTAGAGTCAGCGGGGGTAACTGTACAACATCTTTCCTATCAATACATTACAGTTATATACTCGACATGATTGGAAGTTAAGATAATCAAAGCAAGTAATTAACCTATGATCCTTCACTTGCTATGAAATAGGGGAGAGAACCAAACTGGATCATAAAAGTCTGTGCAATTAGGATCCAGATTATGGAAAGTCTGTGCAATTAGGATCCAGATTCTGGGCTTCCATGGCTAAAATAACTTTCAGCACTAGCATGTTTGTGTTTGGTGTTGGTTCAAAATCCAAGAATCTGTCTTCCTCTCAACTTGGAATTTACCCAGAAAGGTGTCATACTTTAAATCTCTTTTCCATGCTGCATATATTGTTTTATTTACTGCAACCATGGTGTCAGTGCCAATCAAAATTGACACCCATGCTTTACATCTCTTGTTTAACCTCTTCTTTCTTGTTTCATCTTAATGCCTTTTCACCTACAAGGCAGTGTTTTATAAAATTTGACCATATAAAGGTCCAATGTTCTTAGTAATTACCGGATAACCAAAAGTGCAATGGAAACATGTAACGCCCCGCTCCCATAGGTACGGGGACGTTATGGCGACGTACATACGCGAGATGAAAACACGCTCACGCGTACGTTAAGCCTCAGTACAGTACAATACCTCCATATAGATATGAGGTCCAGCATGAAAGCAGTACAAGAATACCTGCAGAAAGAGGTCAGCGATCATAACAGATATGAAAAATGGAGACAATAAGATAACAGAAATAAAACACCAAGATACCTAGAAATAGTCCCGATGGGGAAGCTCCGATGTGGCTCCAAGGTACTCTCGGATACTACGGTACGCGGATCTCCAAATCTGGGCATGCAAACCCAGGGTCGTCAGAAAGCGACCTAGTGAGTGGTAAAATGAAGAAGGCAGGAATATACTATAATAATACAAGCACGATAATAAGATATAAGATATGATGTGGTAACAGTAATAAGCAGTAGACAAATAAAAATATGTAATCATCGGGTCATGTCTCTAATCGTGTCCAGGTTATATCATAAATAATATTGTCTAGTGGTGACGTGACCGAAGTGAACATGCAGGTGGGCATATGCAATATGAACATGCATGTGAGCATATACAATATAACCATCATACGGTGTCGTGCATATACAGTCACGATGTCTGCAAGGAATACAGGAAACAGAATAGATGTACTGTGGATCATGCGTAGTATGCCATCACAGAAAGTGTAACAGGAAACAGATACAGTAACAAGTATACAAGTAACACGGTACCGAATAAATGATCAGGAACAGTAACAAGTACAACTAAACATGTATCAGGCAAGTCATGTCCAAGTCATGTCATTTATACAATAGTAGCAATCAGTACCATCTGTTATTTTAATCAATCTCTTCCAGTGTCCCATACTACTGGCAGTTCATACTGGAGCCCGCACTCCAGTCGAACTCATCGGACATGGCCTACGGGTACATTATCCAAACGAGAGAGTGACCAAATAACAAGTGTTCCCGACGTCCACTATTGTGTATACTGTTGATTATGTTAATTGGAAACCCGCGGTCGAGGAGTTCTTATCGGGTGGATGTATCCCGTGCATACCCGGGATCACGGCCTTAAACAATCCCCTGGCTGCTAAGACCAGGGCCCTCCGCTAAAAGGGGAGCATGAATCAAGTAATAAGAGCTCATGGAGCAATTGGTAGGTAGCACTACCGTCCCCTGCAGTGGGAAAACAATATGGTTCCAGTACATCACCTGATATGATCTAATCAACCGTCAAGTCTCCCCATACCCCAGTTATCATTATGATCTGATATGTCAAGAACAAATAACAGTACATGATACGGGTAACATGATAACTGGACCAGAGCTCTGTTGATAGCATAGAACAATATAACGGGAATCGGGAACAATATATCGGGAACAATATAACGGGATCAATAGATGTGGAAGTCCACATATCGCATATCAACAGCTCTCATGTCCAGTAACGGGAATATCCATATCAGTAACAGGAAATAATCATGTAACATGAATACGGTAACATGAAACAATAATACATGTAATATGCACTGTGATCCATATGACAAGAATAATTAAATCATGTATGCACGTGTAACAGTGATATGCCAGGATCCATGTAATGATGATAACGGTCTAGGATATGACGGTATGCCGTAAAGTGGTGTACATGAATACGAACGTGAGACGTGTCATAGTATCTGTGCAATATGTACAAGTAAGATCAATGGGCGGTGTCTAATATCATGTACAGTGAACTATCGTATCAGTGTAAGGGTGACAACAATAATATGACATGCGGTACTTATCCTTGTGCTAGGGGAACATAAATGTGTGGCCATAATCCATGTAACAGTACATGTAATAATGGTAGTCCATGTATCATATAATATCATGTCCTGTGAATTATAGTAACAGTATTTAGCATGCATGTCTAGTGACAGTGTCGTGTCATAGCGTATCTGTGGAACCGTATGCAGGTAACGTTACTATGATACGATGCATGACATGATAGTGTCCAAACATATGGTGACATAGTGGGCCGGATGTCAGTGGTCCATGAACCTGACCTACTAGGTATCCAGTGTCACACTCTACTTCTATTAGGTATCCGATATATTTAAGTACAGTATTTATTACAATGTTTTAATATGGTGTACAAATTAGGATTTACCGGTAATTAATAAAGCAATCAAGTTCACTTAATAGACTAAGAAGATAATTATAAAATAAAAACACTCACTAACTAGCCATAGGATGGTAGCTCTCTTCCCCACGATCGCAACGGATCCAGAATCGCCCGAATCGGAGTCCGGATGCTCCCGATATCGCCCGAATACTAAATCAGAACAAATAGGATTAAATATGTAATAAAAATATTTAAATGTAAATACTAAAAAGGAGCAGGGGGTTTTCTGCAAATTTACCTTAGCGGGTTCGGGTCGCCTGCGGGTCGGGTTTGGATCCAATACCCAAACCCGTAACTTAAGGTAAATGGATATTGGGTTTACGGGTTTACGGGTAACGGGTTGTTAATCCAACCCAAATAGGGTTATTGGGTTTCCCTGTAACCCAATTAGAGGTAATGGGTTTGGGTAAAAACCCAAACCCCACTAGCAACAACAGCAGCGGCAGCAGGGTGCCGCTGCTGCTCGCCGTGGCCGGCCAGCGAGGCTGGCCGGCGGCGAGGAAGCCCCGCCGGCGGCGGCTCTGGCCGCCGGCGGCGGTCAGCAAGAGAGAGAGGGAGAGGAGAGAGAGAGGGGGGGAGAGAGAGAGTTTACCTGAGAGAGAAAAAGGGGCGCGCGGTCATGGCGGCCTCGCCGGAGGAGAGTCGCCAGGCCGGGGCGCGGCGGCCGGAAGGGGAGGCGCTTGCGTGGGCACGGGGCGGCGTTGGACGGCGAGCGTTGGGCGGTTGCGTGGGCGACGGCAGTGATAGGTGGCGCTGGGGTGCTGGAGCGGTGATGGGTGAAGAAAGTGAGAGTGAACGTGAGAGAGAGAGAGAGAGGTGATTAATTAGAGATAGATAGAGAGAGAGATGTAATTAGAGAAGTCATTAGAGAGAAAGAGAGTTTGGGAGAGGATTTTTAAGGGAGAAAGAGAGAGAAGGCGGTGGGGTTTTAAATAGGTTTGGTTGATTGAAAGAGGCGGTGGGAAGAAGCCTGTAGAAGAAGGAAGAAGAAAAGAAAAGAAAAAGAAAGATTAAATATAATATTTTATTATTATTATAGTGGCCCAAAATTCGACTAGCTCCGAACAATGCCCAAAAATTACAGAAAATAGAGAATAATACGTTGAGACGTAATATGAAGACGGTTTGTCAAAACTCAATCCGGTTTGCAAATTAAAAATCCCGGAGTGTCTCCCCGATACGGGCGACACCGGTTTGACCGGATTTTCGATAAATTCAGGAAAATCCCCAAAAATATCCGAACGTAGAGAATCCAATTCTAAGACACATGGTGGAAGCGGATTCTTAAAATACAACTCCATTTGTGAAATAAAAATAGTAAAGCAGATTATCGGTATCGGTCGACACCGACTACGGAGATTTTCCAAAATAATCCAGAAAATTTCTAGAAAATCCTGAAAAATCTCCAATATTAGAAAATAATTTTTGAAACTGAAATCAACTCAATCGGACTACCACGGAGGTCAAATCAATTTTGTACGTCGTATCGCGTACAGATACGGTAATACGTACACCGGGATCAGGGGGTTACATTTCTCCCCACCTTACAAAAATTGCGTCCTCGCAATTTCTATTCAGGTGTGAGAACAAGATTTCTGACCTCAAAGCCTAAAGGTGACGGCTCCACGACACTTCCGCTGCGCACTCTGATATCTAGAAGGAACCCGGGATGGAGAAGTATGGTAGTGAACGAATCCTAACGGATGGGAAGCAAAACGATGCAAGGAAAATGAGACGGAAATCAGATGTTCTGGTTAACAACTGGAAGGAAGGAAGGAATACAAACGAGTCAAGGAATGAATTGTCAAGATCATGGTATTCTTGTACTCGTTGCTGGAATGCCCAAATTCAAATCTGAACCTGATTGTACTGTTGGTAAGAGCCCGAGGATTGACCCAGGTGGTTACCCACACCAGGTGTGAACCTAGGCTCTGATACCACTATGTAACGCCCCGCTCCCATAGGTACGGGGACGTTATGGCGACGTACATACGCGAGGTGAAAACACGCTCACGCGTACGTTAAGCCTCAGTACAGTACAATACCTCCATATAGATATGAGGTCCAGCATGAAAGCAGTACAAGAATACCTGCAGAAAGAGGTCAGCGATCATAACAGATATGAAAAATGGAGACAAATAAGATTACAGAAATAAAACACAAGATACCTAGAAATAGTCCCGATGGGGAAGCTCCGATGTGGCTCCAAGGTACTCTCGGATACTACGGTACGCGGATCTCCAAATCTGGGCATGCAAACTCAGGGTCGTCAGAAAGCGACCTAGTGAGTGGTAAAATGAAGAAGGCAGGAATATACTATAATAATACAAGCACGATAATAAGATATAAGATATGATGTGGTAACAGTAATAAGCAGTAGACAAATAAAAATATGTAATCATCGGGTCATGTCTCTAATCGTGTCCAGATTATATCATAAATAATATTGTCTAGTGGTGACGTGACCGAAGTGAACATGCAGGTGGGCATATGCAATATGAACATGCATGTGAGCATATACAATATAACCATCATACGGTGTCGTGCATATACAGTCACGATGTCTGCAAGGAATACAGGAAACAGAATAGATGTACTGTGGATCATGCGTAGTATGCCATCACAGAAAGTGTAACAGGAAACAGATACAGTAACAAGTATACAAGTAACACGGTACCGAATAAATGATCAGGAACAGTAACAAGTACAACTAAACTTGTATCAGGCAAGTCATGTCCAAGTCATGTCATTTATACAATAGTAGCAATCAGTACCATCTGTTATTTTAATCAATCTCTTCCAGTGTTCCATACCACTGGCAGTTCATACTGGAGCCCGCACTCCAGTCGAACTCATCCGGACATGGCCTACGGGTACCATTATCCAAACGAGAGAGTGACCAAATAACAAGTGTTCCCGACGTCCACTATTGTGTATACTGTTTGATTATGTTAATTGGAAACCCGTGGTCGAGGAGTTCTTATCGGGTGGATGTATCCCGTGCATACCCGGGATCACGGCCTTAAACAATCCCCTGGCTGCTAAGACCAGGGCCCTCCGCTAAGAGGGGAGCATGAATCAAGTAACAAGAGCTCATGGAGCAATTGGTAGGTAGCACTACCGTCCCCTGCAGTGGGAAAACAATATGGATCCAGTACATCACCCGATATGATCTAATCAACCGTCAAGTCTCCCCCATACCCCAGTTATCATTATGATCTGATATGTCAAGAACAAATAACAGTACATGATACGGGTAACATGATAACTGGACCAGAGCTCTGTTGATAGCATGAAAAAATATAACGGGAATCGGGAACAATATATCGGGAACAATATAACGGGATCAATAGATGTGGAAGTCCACATATCGCATATCAACAGCTCTCATGTCCAGTAACGGGAATATCCATATCAGTAACAGGAAATAATCATGTAACATGAATACGGTAACATGAAACAATAATACATGTAATATGCACTGTGATCCATATGACAAGAATAATTAAATCATGTATGCACGTGTAACAGTGATATGCCGAGGATCCATGTAATGATGATAACGGTCTAGGATATGACGGTATGCCGTAAAGTGGTGTACATGAATACGAACGTGAGACGTGTCATAGTATCTGTGCAATATGTACAAGTAAGATCAATGGGCGGTGTCTAATATCATGTACAGTGAACTATCGTATCAGTGTAAGGGTGACAATAATAATATGACATGCGGTACTTATCCTTGTGCAAGGGGAACATAAATGTGTGGCCATAATCCATGTAACAGTACATGTAATAATGGTAGTCCGTGTATCATATAATATCATGTCCTGTGAATTATAGTAACAGTATTTAGCATGCATGTCTAGTGACAGTGTCGTGTCATAGCGTATCTGTGGAACCGTATGCAGGTAACGTTACTGTGATACGATACATGACATGATAGTGTCCAAAATATGGTGACATAGTGGGCCGGATGTCAGTGGTCCATGAACCTGACCTACTAGGTATCCAGTGTCACACTCTACTTCTATTAGGTATCCGATATATTTAAGTACAGTGTTTATTACAATGTTTTAATATGGTGTACAAATTAGGATTTACCGGTAATTAATAAAGCAATCAAGTTCACTTAACAGACTAAGAAGATAATTTATAAAATAAAAACACTCACTAACTAGCCATAAGATGGTAGCTCTCTTCCCCACGATCGCAACGGATCCAGAATCGCCCGAATCGGAGTCCGGATGCTCCCGATATCGCCCGAATACTAAATCAGAACAAATAGGGTTAAATATGTAATAAAAATATTTAAATGTAAATACTAAAAAGGAGCAGGGGGTTTTCTGCAAATTTACCTTAGCGGGTTCGGGTCGCCTGCGGGTCGGGTTTGGATCCAATACCCAAACCCGTAACTTAAGGTAAATGGGTATTGGGTTTACGGGTTTACGGGTAACGGGTTGTTAATCCAACCCAAATAGGGTTATTGGGTTTCCCTGTAACCCAATTAGAGGTAATGGGTTTGGGTAAAAACCCAAACCCCACTAGCAACAACAGCAGCGGCAGCAGGGTGCCGCTGCTGCTCGCCGTGGCCGGCCAGCGAGGCTGGCCGGCGGCGAGGAAGCCCCGCCAGCGGCGGCTCTGGCCGCCGGCGGCGGTCAGCAAGAGAGAGAGGGAGAGAGAGAGAGAGAGAGAGAGAGAGAGAGAGGAGGGGAGAGAGAGAGTTTACCTGAGAGAGAAAAAGGGGCGCGCGGTCATGGCGGCCTCGCCGGAGGAGAGTCGCCAGGCCGGGGCGCGGCGGCCGGAAGGGGAGGCGCTTGCGTGGGCACGGGGCGGCGTTGGACGGCGAGCGTTGGGCGGTTGCGTGGGCGGCGGCGGTGATGGGTGGCGCTGGGGTGCTGGAGCGGTGATGGGTGAAGAAAGTGAGAGTGAACGTGAGAGAGAGAGAGGTGATTAATTAGAGATAGATAGAGAGAGAGATGTAATTAGAGAAGTCATTAGAGAGAAAGAGAGTTTGGGAGAGGATTTTTAAGGGAGAAAGAGAGAAGGCGGTGGGGTTTTAAATAGGTTTGGTTGATTGAAAGAGGCGGTGGGAAAAAGCCTGTAGAAGAAGGAAGAAGAAAAGAAAAGAAAAAGAAAGATTAAATATAATATTTTATTATTATTATAGTGGCCCAAAATTCGACTAGCTCCGAACGATGCCCAAAAATTACAGAAAATAGAGAATAATACATTGAGACGTAATATGAAGACGATTTGTCAAAACTCAATCCGGTTTGCAAATTAAAAATCCCGGAGTGTCTCCCCGATACGGGCGACACCGGTTTGACCGGATTTTCGATAAATTCAGAAAAATCTCCAAAAATATCCGAACGTAGAGAATCTAATTCTAAGACACATGGTGGAAACGGATTCTCAAAATACAACTCCATTTATGAAATAAAAATAGTAAAGCAGATTATCGGTATCGGTCGACACCGACTACGGAGATTTTCCAAAATAATCCAGAAAATTTTCAGAAAATCCTGAAAAATCTCCAATATTAGAAAATAATTTTTGAAACTGAAATCAACTCGATCGGACTACCACGGAGGTCAAATCAATTTTGTACGTCGTATCGCGTACAGATACGGTAATACGTACACCGGGATCAGGGGGTTACAAAACATATGAAACACACACACACACACACAGAGAGACTTGACTACTCAAATTCAATGATATGGTATTCAAATACAAGATCCACTCCGTTGAAGTTGATCTCTACATTGTGTAAAGTAATTAAAAATAAAAAATCAAGTATTTTGTGGTTTTCTTATCCATGCATCAAGCAGGTACAAAATGGATAGCCTAAAGTAGTATATTACTTAGATATATGACTTAGACATACAAATTTCGATCCAACCATTTGATCATGATTTAAACATTTAAAACCCCTAACACACAAACTTTTGTAAGTTTCAAATACTCTACACCGTTAAACTAACGAACTTACTATTTCGGTTGTTTATTTTGCGCCTGCTTGATGAACAAGTAAAAAGTATTTAACACACTTGAAATTTTATTTTTAAGCACTCTTAACAATGTAGATCAACTTCAACAGAGTGGATCTTCAATTTGAATGGCCTAACATGAATTTGAATGAAAAGGATCCATCTTCATATTCTTCTCAAAGGACCCAAGTCTCTCTCTCTCTCTCTCTCTCTCTCTCTCTCTCTCTCTCCCCCCCATCTCTCCACACACACACACATAATATACACACACACATACACACATATATGATACTAGCGAGAGGGAAGCTACTTTCACATAAAAGATAAAACCTGCCAAAATGTGTCAGAACTTACTTAAAGTTTGATCATCTTTTGTGAGATTCAATAGTTGCATATTCTGCCTGCATGTAACCAACAGTCTCTGACCAGTTGCACGGATAAGCATGGCAGTAATAAGATCTACAATCACAAATATCAAACTGTATTTTGCATGAATAAGGATGATACTAATAACAAAAATGTTCAACCACGAACATCAAGCTGCATATAGAAGATACCGAGATAGTGAATGCCAGACGAGTAATAAGACGCAACACAAACGCTCATAGAGCTTTTAAATTCAAATGCTAACATACTAAAAATTAAGAGGTTTAATCTCTTCTGCATTTGTACAGCCTTCATGCAACTTTGGTTTGCATATCAAGTATCTTTTTAGATGTTCATTACTTTTTCTTTTCCTTTAAAAGAATCTAAAAGGATATGGCATTCTCAGAAACAACATCTATGTTTATCACATTGACCTCCTCCCAGTGTCAGTAAAGTGAATCACCCTAGATATTAATCATCTATAAAGTTGTGGAAAGAAAAGTAATTGAAAAGAGGGCACCTTTTCTTAGCCACCCCAGTCATGAACCCAAGTTGGAAGACATAAAATTTCCATGGGTACGTGTTCAAAAAAAAAGCAGAGTAGCAGAATAGCATATAAGCATAAAAAAGGATTTCATAAATATGGAAAGATTCATATCATATATTCTACATCCTATTGATTGGTTTATACTCAAGAGACAAAATACACACAAAAATAAAGCTTACCTGCAAAAAATATGAGCAGGTTGCTCGTCAATTCTGTGCATTGAAGAGAGGTACTGGAATTAGTACTTGAAAAGAATAAGCATATATACAATACTAGAAATCACAATGTTTTAAGAAAGGTACGACAAAAAATTGACTCCTCTATAAACAAGTAATTAGTATACCTCTGAAACTAGAGTTTTCAAGAATTTGACGTGATTCCTTATCTAATGTTGATAATTGCTTTTTCACTTACAACATTAGAGAAGGTGAATAAAAAACTGTCAAAATTCAGGTCATTTCAAATAAAAACATGTAGCGACCAGAACCTAACATAACACTTCATCTAGTCCGGATATTATCTTTTACCTCTTATAGTCAAGGGCCCAAGAATGACAAGAGCAAAGGAGAACCATGGTACATGGATCCTGAGAGGGGGAGGGAGAAAAAACAAGAAGAAAAAAAGAATTACAATTAGGGAAATGCAGCTACATTTTTTTTTCTTGAAAATCTAACAAAGCATAACATGAGAAAGGGATTGCTTCCACATTAATCGGCATCTTAACATTTTCAAAACACGAGAAATAATATAAAGTGTAAAAAAACATTCCAACATTGCTTGGTATCCCCACCACAATTAATATTGAGGCCGAACAATTTATTGAAGTCTCTGCCACTGCACTAAAACTCCAAAGCCAAGGTGAGGGTTGAGGATATAATTTTATATATCTAACACGCCCCCGCAAGTTGAGGACCATTTTTGTAACGGTCTCAGATTTCATAATCTTTAAACCATATAATTACTTTGAATTCCTTAAATTTCTCAGTAGCATCTCCTTTGTAATATCTATGATGTCCACATGTACAGAGTTATAACCATTTCGGCTCACACAAGGCCTACTATAAATCTCAAATATCATGCTTCCAATCATAAATAAACATGTAATATACCAGGGAGTACACCTCTTAGCAATTTATCCCACCTCAAAGTATCATAATTATACATATATCACTTGACTACCACTAGTATTCTAATTCAACAGATAGTCCAAATCATGTATTACTATAAAAGAGTTTACGTACCCTTTATGTTTCAAGTCATCCAACATACAAAGCTAGAACACACTAGATAGGCCACTATCTACACATTTCACATAAATATGTACATATCAAAATACAAGTTGTTATCTCTTGTACAAAAGGAATAGATTAAGGGTTAACACAAGTTTCGACAATATTCTATATGTGTCCTCCTTGCGGCTCATGAAGCCTTACGCTTGGCCCTTACCCTTGCCATGACCTAAAAGGGGTTTTAAATAACATGGCAGCTCAGTAAGTAAAGCAATTAAAACTTACATAAATGTTATTACAGGAATGCATAAAGAACTCATGGAAGTGTTTACACAATTCTTTAATCATATAATCTTTTTGCCAAATAATTCCACTTTCATGTTATCTATTTCATAGAATACTCATAGTCAGTGTTTTAAATATCGGATATCGGCGATATACCGGTCGGCAAAATTATGTACCGGATATCGGATACCGGGTGATATATCGCGATATGGTACTAAATACCGGTTGATACATTAATAGTAAATACATATAAGACATTATTAAAAAAATAAGTTATTATCCAAACATCATATAAAAACATCATTGAAATATCATAACAAACATAGAATAAAATAAAACAATCTCTCAAGAAAATAATAATAATTATTATCCAAATAAGTAACTATAAGGGCCGATATATCGGATATTTCATCTCGGATATCGGCCGATATATCGGCCACGTGGCGATATATCGGCCAATATCGGTCCAAAACGATATCCGGTAAATTTTTGCACTTATCGTATCGTTTTGGATAAAATACGATATCTCGGCCGATATACCGGTATATCGGCCGATATTTAAAACAATGCTCATAGTTCATTATCGAGTTTCTCATGTGTGCCTACACCTATACCATACACATTCACCTACCGCAAGTGGTGTATAGGTCACCATAACATAAGAGTACCATTTCCTTCCCCTCTAATAATGTGTACCATTCTCCTCACCCTTTCCCACGAATGGACACAAATATAACAATGTGTACCATTCGCCTTCCCCTTCCACGCGAATAGGCACCATAACATAAAAGCGTATATCATTCTCTTCCCCTTCCCCACGAATGATTACGATTAACTCTCCACCACGTACTCCACCATAAACCCCCTTGAATAACACCTACAATTTAACATCCATCTATCTACTCATACTATTCACATCCCCATAAGTACAATTATGCATATTTATACATACATACATACATCACAATAAAATCAATCAACAAAATAGCTTTGACTATTTACCAAGAGTTAGAATTTGAGGAATCTAGTATACTTTTGGATCCGGTATTTTCACTAGTGAGTACAAGTGTCCAATTTCTTTCAATTTCACGATGGTTCATAACTTATTATTACTCTCCTTCACACAACAATTCATATGAATATTAATATTCATAATCATTTACATCATCACCAACATGCAACTTGTAATGAAAACACAACAATTAACGTGCTATGCATTACTACTCGCATAACTACATGCACATGTGATACTATGATTAAGTTATAAATCAATAACCTCGTAGTACTGGTATTATGATTTCTTACACAAGATCACCGGTTCCACACATAATAACACCATTTCATCAATAGTAGAATTTATTCATGCAATTTTCTAAGTTCATAAGCCAGATTAGGGAAAAGCTTTCACTTACACTTAATGAAGATTTCCCTGTGTAACTCATACACTTTCCGATTCTCGTTTCGTACACATGAGCACATTCACATTTACTAATAGCTTATAATTAATGGAATCACATAATGTTTTCCTCATAATTACCTTGCTAAAACCGATAGTATACGCTCCCAATTCACTAATCCCGCCAAATCTTGCCTTGATCTATCTCCACAACACACCATAGAATTTATAGGTGCTAAATCTTGAGTTAAGGGAAGGAAATTATGGTTTTGGTTAGAAATCAAAAGGGAGTAAGATTGTTATAGTGTGTGTGTGTGTGTGTGTGTGTGAGAGAGAGAGAGAGAGAGAGAGAGAGAGGAGTGTAAAATGAGGATTTTTCTTTTCTTTTAAACACTCCACCGCAATCTAGAGGATGCCAAGAGTTCTCCAATTTTCCCCCTCTCAATCTCCACTCTACAATTCCCATGTACCCACCACACTCTCACCCATACTTGCCCTTTACGCCATACCCCCACACTATTCATGTATGGTACAATTCTTTATTCATAAACGAAGAGAAACTCTCATTTACTTCATGTGTACATACAAGTATGTATACAAATGTATACACATTTCTATATATACCCAATTTACTTAAAACAAATTCTACTCTTCAATCTTTAAAACTTTTCTTACCATCATTACACATGCAAATAAGAAAATCAGGATTTTGTATAACCAAAAAAAAATCGAATTCAACCACAAACTCAATTAGAGATTGGAAATTTAGATTTTTAATTGCAATTAACTTAAATAGCTTAATCTTACCGGTTAATTTAACTGGCATTAGTTAAGTAAACAGTATGAATGCTATTAATTCATGATTAAATAAAACGGGCGTAAAACTTTTTATGAGCCAAAACCTGGGTTGTTTGTGCAGTGGTATTTTCTTTTTGAATTCACTTTTTAAATGAGCGTCCGGTGAGAATTGAACCTGGGTAGCTCTAATATCATATTAAAGTCCCTGCCATTGCACCAAAACTCCAAAGTTGAGGTGAGGGTTGAGAGCATTATTTTATATTCTAACACAATTGACTCCTCTTCCACAAGTCACATCGGCCATTCTCACAGTGTGGTTGTACTCTATGCTCCCTCTTAAGAATTACAAGTGAAATATCTTCAGCCTATCCTCACTCTCTTCAGTTCTCTCCCAATTTCACGTAAACAACCTCTAATTCCAAATCAACACATTATATGATGCAATCGCTCAAAATTTATTTCTTTCGTATAGAAAAGTTCAAGGTAGCTACTTGTTTTCGTGAAACTTGGAAACCGTTTGTCGAATATCGACATCTTGAAAGTGACAAAGAGAAGCCATAGAAATTGGGAAGAACCTGAGTAAGGGGACATTGAGGACTGCTTGAGCCAGTAGCCTTCTGCTACTGCAGAGAAGATTCAAGAAGTAATCATCAGTACTGTCTGAGATCAGAATGTAGAACCTGAACACCATCTAGAGAGAGGGGCTCACGTCGACGGAGACTAGTGAGGGGAGTGGCGACCTCAGGGCGAGAACCGACGTTAAGGTAGTCGTTGAAGCAGAGGATGAGTGCGAGCCTGGAGGCGAGCGACGCCGCCACCAGCGGCCAGTACCACCGGAGCTCCGCCATTCTTTTAGGGGTTCGAAGGGAAGAGCAAGTCGAGATCTGTGCTGCGCTGGTCGGAATTAGAACCCAGAGCGCATGTAGATTCGCGTAGGGCTGTGGATGAGTCGGGTTCTGGGGATTACTCTAAACCCGAAATTGATACCGAACGACTACGCCTGCAGTGAAAATTCAAAATTAATTTTTATGATAGAATAAAAAAGCCAATATTTCCATAGAGATGTACAGGGCTCCTTTTGGAGAGATATAGCGGCGGATCCTTCCTATTCAAAATTAAATTTAATATTATATAAAATTCCTCTTGTTTCAGTTGATCTAGATTATTTACATATGCATATAAAATCAAGTGATTTTCTCAAAAGAAATAAAACTCAAGTATTTTAAAATAAAATTCTTATAAAATAAAACAAGTCGGTACAAAATAGAAGACATGAACAATGAGTTGTGATTAGTTTAACAGTTTAGAATGTTTAAAATCTAATAAAAATAGTAGATCAGGTCATGATCAAGTAGTTGAATCAAGAACTTCTATGTCCAAAATCATGGACATAAACAATATGTTACTTTTAACTATCCATTATGTATCTATTGGTGTGCGATACAAAAAAATTAAAAAAAAAAAAATCTTAGGAGAAAAACCAAATTTTAGAAAGAACATAATTAAACATTAAAATCTGCATGGAAATTGATCAAGGGCCTGTTTGTTTCGTTGCAAAACGTCGCAAGTCGTAAGTCGTAAAATGAGAATGGAAAAAATGAACTGTAGCAGAGAAAATATATTGTGTTTTACGGTGTTTGGTTGATAAAGTAGACTGTAAATGGAAAAGTATATTGTATTTTACGGTGTTTGGTTGATAAAGTGAAAGTGTAAATGATAAAGTATATTGTGTTTTACGGTGTTTGCTTGGTAATGTAAAAGTGTAAGTGGAAAAGTTGACCACAAAATTAACTGTAGCAGTAATTTAAATATTATAAATACTATTAAATTAAATCTACTATTACAAATTAAATTGTATTAATAAATTTGAGATAAAAAATTAATAATCTTAATATTTTATTTATAACAATAATATTAATAAAATATTAGTAAAATTAGTAAAATATTACTACAATATTAACTAAATAAGTAATTATAAAATTTTAAGAAAATCTAAAGAAACTGAATAAAATTTTAAGGATACTAATAAAACATAAATATTAAAAAAATCTTAAGAAAATTAATAAAATATAGTTATAATATTATAATATTATAAAATACTTAAGATTATTATAATATTAAATTTTATGATAATAATATCGTAATATTATAAAAATATAAAATTAACAAAGTAAAATATAATTATAAATTTAATAATGAAATATTATTATGATATTATTATAATGAATTATTACAATATTAACATAATAAAATATTAATATAATTTTAAAGTATATTATAATATTAATAAAGTAATTATTTATATTAAGAAATAAATAAATTAAATATATAATAATTTATATTAAAACACATTATTGTTATATTAATAAAATATTAAATTTAAATAAAATATTAAGAAAATTGGTGTAAATATTAATAAATAATAAAGTATTAAATAACAATATTAAATTATATATTAAATTAAAATAATAAAATAGTAAATATTAAAACAATCTTAAAAATAATAAAAAACTAAAAAATACCAGTATAAAATAATTCGGTAAGAAATTAAACACTATTAAAAATATTAAATATATTAAATATTTAATAATATTAAATTATATATTGATTATCAAGTAACTGCTTTGGCACTACGAATGTATTACAAGTAGAAAAAACTAAAAAAATACCAGTATAAAATAATTCGGTAAGAAATTAAACACTATTAAAAATATTAAATATATTAAATATTTAATAATATTAAATTATATATTGATTATCAAGTAACTGCTTTGGCACTACGAATGTATTACAAGTAGAATTTACATGACCACAAAATTAACTGTAGCAGTTGCAAGTGGGAAAATTTGAGTGTAAAAGTGAAATTTATATGACCACAAATTTAACTGTAGCAACTGCAAGTGGGAAATGAGAGTTGTATTTTGCGAAATGTTTTGCAACGAAACAAACAGCTAAAAATGGAAAAGAGTTTTACGACTTGCGGTTTTGCGGCGTTTTGCGGGGAAACAAACAGGCCCCAAATACCAAAGCAGCTCAGGCACAAGATAATATAAATAAATATTTTTGGAGAAAAAGGACAAAGCAAAGAAGCCGCTTGAATGGGGAAATTTTGTTCTCTACTGAATTATGCAAGAAATTCAGAGTCCTAAAGATAAAAAAATTAAAAAAATATTCAATAAAACAATTATGAAATAGAAATAAAAGATTGTATAAAGATTTATACATTTTGTATGACTGAGAGTGGTGTTGCATGGGGACGGTCACAAATTCGAGAATCTTCGAAGTGGCTTTAGGTTTTCTATTTAAGATTTGGGTTCTCTGGGAGGATAGCGCTCCAACACGGAAGGAAAAAAAGAGAAAAAAAGAGAAACTAGTACATCGTAGTTGTCAGTAAGACACCGACCAATCAATCAGAAAGAAGATGAGTAGGGCGAGGAAGAAGGAGGTAGAAAGAGGAGAGAGCTGAGAGAAGAAGAAGATATTAGATCTAATTTTATTCCATACAAGATCTCATACACGCATAGCCTCTTTATCATGATCAAAGGGAAGGAGGGTTTAGGCATACCTGATTCCATCACGAAAAGGATATCGAAGAAGGTTGCACGATCTCGAGGACGCCGGAGTTGAGGGAAAGGATTCTTCTCTTCAGTCAATTCTTTATGCTTAGAGGAGATGAGAGGCCTCCAAGAGAGAGATGGTTATTATTATTGGAGAGGGAACCCTACCCATAATATATATAATATTAAGGAACCCTAGTTCAACTCATCATACATCTATGCCCTTGATTTATAATACGAGTTCCACACGTGTAGATGAGTCTCACATTTTAATTTAAATACACTGCTAAGTGTAATTGAAAACGTGTCTAGACCCAAGCCATTTAGGCTTGATCAATTTTTATTGGTCAAACAACATAGGTTAAGTGGGCGGGTGCAAATATCCAATTGACTTGATTAGACCAAATTAAATTAGAATTTAAAAGCATAATAAGTCTAATAATCTCCCACTTGGGCCAAGCAAGTCGTACTGAATAGATATTATGCATAACTTATGATGTTAAAACTTTAACCGCCAACAAATCGCGTTTCAGAACAATCGGTCCATTAAGTGCCCTGCCACCGAACATGGCGGTCGTTACCTTCTGTATAATCGAGGTAGGACCTTCCACATCACAAGTTTTAGAACCCTTAACTACTTAAATCAAATGTGGATGTGTAGCATGGAAATGTCCTCTGATCAAATAAGGTACAATTCTAACTGGTTTTTACTTTATGACTCCAACGAGTCTATCTTTATGACTCCAACGAGTCTAACTGCTAATTCAACAAATTCAAATGCGCAAAAGTAGACTTTAGGAAAAGCAGTTATACTTTACTATCGGAATCAACAAATATACATAAAGTACACTTAGAAATAATGTCTGTTACATGAAATTATCCACTCCCACTAAATCAGGATATCATCATGACTAGCCATCCCCATATGAGCAATATGTTCTAAGAAGACTTTAGGTGGAAGTCCTTTAATAAGTGGATCTGTAATGTTAAGAATAGTATTATCACTATCAATAGACAAAATATGATTCCGAACTTTATCATTGATGACAAGAAACTTGATGTCGATATGCGTCGACTTTACTGAACTCTTGTCACTATTGTAGTAGAGCTCTAAAGCTCTTATTATCACAGTGTAGCTGTAATGGCCTCTCGACTAAATCCACCATCTTCCTACAATAAGGAAAATGTAACATGAAGTGAACTTCCTATTGTCGATACATCCAGTATAATCTGAATTTGTGTATCCGATCAGCTGCAACTGATCAGATTTGATGTAGTCTTCTATAGATATCACATTACCTTCTTGGCAGGCTTCCAGTGATTAATTCCAAGATTGATCAAGTATCTGCCAAGTTTCTCAATGGTATATGCTATGTCTGGATGGGTACAAACTTAAGCATACATCAGACTTCCAACCGCCGATGCATATGAAATGTCTTTCATTTGCTCTTTCTATAGGTCGTTCTTTAAACATTAGAGTAAACTCAACCTATCTCCACTAGAGCAATCTTCATGCTATATATATATCTAGCACCTTATCGAAATTGACCTTTTGTGATAAACCTAATATTTACGTGTCCTGTCACGTTGAATCTGGATGTCTATCACAAAAGAAGCGTCTCCAAGATCTTTCATCTCAAAATTCTTGAGAGAAAACTCTTGGTCTCAAGTAAACGAACCATATCGTTACTTACTAGTAGAATGTCATCTACATATAGCACAAGAAATATAAGTCTACTCTCTTTAAATTTATGGTGAATGTATTGATCATCTACAATCTCCTTAAAATCAAAATCAGATATTACATGATTAGATTTCAAATACCATTGATGAGATGCTAGATTTAGACCATAAATGAATTTCTTTATTTGCAAACCAGATATTATGAAACTTTCACTTTAAAACTTTCTGATTGCACCATACAGATTTCTTTTTTAATGCTACCATTAAGAAAGTCAATCTTAACATCCATTTGGTATAACTTCAGGTCAAAGTGAGCCACCAGTGTTATAATAATCCTAAAAGAATGCTTCACGAAAACTAGGGAGGAAGTCTCCTTATAGTCAATGCACTCTCTTTGAGTGAATCCCTTTGTGACAAGATGTGCCTTATACCTTTTGACATTACCTTTGAATCCCGCTTGGTTTTGAATACTCATTTACAACAAATCGGTTTCTTTCTTTTAGGCAACTCTACTAAATCTCAAACATCATTATTCTTTATTGATTTTAACTCATCTTTCATGGCATTTGACCACTTAGTGGAGTGAATGTTGAGTTTGGCCTCATTTAAGGATGTGGGGTCATCTTCTAACCTTATGTCAAACTCATGCTCTTGGAGATAAACTATATAGTCATTTGCAATGACTGATCTCCTTTCCCTAATTGATCTCATAGGCACTTGTGGTGAGAATTTCAGCTTCTATCTCATCAGCAGGATCTACTTTAGGATGAACTGTATATGTACTTAGTATGGATGCAACTGTATTTTCATCTTGGAACAACTACTTTATCATTTGGAACAATTATCATGGGTATAACAATATGTTCTTCCTTAAATATGAAATCCTTATATAGTTGACTCCCACTGTTCTGAATATCCTCAAAAAGTCTTTATATTCTTAATGGAGGGATAATAAAACTTAAAACCTTTATACCTCTCCGAATACCCTACGAATAAACAGTTGTCCTTGAGTACAGCTATTTCTCA